>MU619816.1:0-105088 GCA_025201785.1 Xylaria longipes
TTTTTTATAATAATAATTTTTTTTTAATTATTTATAAAAAATATATATAAAAAATTTAAAAAAAAAAAAAAAAAAAAAAAAAAAAGCTATTTAGCTAAAAAACAAGCTATATAGTTTATTATAAATATAAAAAACAATTATAATTTAAAGCAAATAAATACTTATATAAAAGTTTTTAAAAATATTTTTTTAAAATATTAACTATATTAATAATAATAGTTTTTTTTATATATAAAAAATATAAATATATTATTTTTTATAATTTTTATATTTATTATTTATTTTATTTATTTATTTTATTTTTAATTAGCTTTAAAGTTTTAAATAGTTTTAAAACTAAAAAATATATTATAAATAAATAAGTTTTAATTAATCTTTATATAAAATAAAATAAATTAATTTTAGTTTAGTAGATTTTATATATATATAGCTGCATTAAAAAACTTTTTTAGTTATTTAAATCTAAGAAAATAAATTACTTAAATATACTTTAAAAAATCGTTATTAAAAAGTGCACTAGTTTACTTCCTATATATAATCGCTACTCCACACCTACGCGAGATATTCTTAAGATGGCTTTCTATTACAACAGCGATTAGCCTTTTGATTTTACATGAGAAGTTACACTTTGTAATTAATACCTACCGTTATGAAGGCAAAACCCAACGCCTCCCATAAGCGAATAGACATGCGGAAGTCTGCTCTTTTCGAACCCAAGTATTTGAAAGCCATCGACGTTAATATCTCTTCCACCTAACCACAGCTCATAGTCAGGCGTTTCAGGCCTAAAACCTAGCCTTTTTCTACTTTCAAATCCCTTTAAAAAGGCACCTATACTGCTTTGGATTAAGCAACATAATTCGCATGATTTTGCGTTGATACTCAAGCTGCTTAGAGAATCATAGTGTGGCGTGAGATTGTTCTCGGTTTTCCGAAGATTCCGATCCCACGGTGAATAGGAAAAATAAGAATGGTCTGGGTACGTCATTTCACGTAATGAGAACAAGCGGCGGACTGGTGTTTGAGAGATGGCGCTGAAGTCAAGGTTTGAACAGAGCTGGCAGAAAGGCATCTTCATAATCCGAGGACCAATGGTTTATAAGTGACTTTTTCACAAGGAGTCAATGATATTGAACTCTGGCCCTGTTGCGGCAATGACCCGGGGCGCACAGCTAAGGAACATACGGTAGGCTACCTAGGTAGTTTTCCGCCTCTATTGATGAATTGTTACGAGAGCCCGGCTCCTAGGCGGTTGTGGGGTAAAAAGTGAGGCTCTATATAAAGCCGCCGTGGCTGGCACAGCCCCATCTGACGCAGTCCTAGAATGTCAGTAGTCACCTAGGTACCTAGGTAGGTAGGTAGCACTTGTGCCGGTAAGAAGTACGATGCGCACCGACAGGGTGTACATCGCACACAAATTCAATCATGGCCTGTAGGTACTCCTATTACTTAAGTACCTAGGTAGGTACCTAGGTTTTACTCCTGTGATCCGGCTGCACCCTTGTATCGACTACACCCTTGTAACACATTTATAGTTAAATATAGCTAAGGATAAAATAGTGGAGAGAACGCCTGGTTAAAATCGAGCTCATACTGCTCACTCTTCCTCTAATCTTTCGTTTATTGCTGCTTAATGTTATCAATGCCCAGGAGAACTTGCTAAGGAGAACTTGCTAGGGAAAACCATAAGCCCAAAAGAAAAACGGGGCAGAATTGAGGTAAAGAAAAGGATTTTTAGACTGGAGGTGTACTTGGATTATTAGAAAGAACAGGTCTCCGGGCCACTAGGAAGGTGGTGGCTCGGTTGAGAAAGAAAACGGTGAAAGTAGTAGCAGCGGGCGCAGCATAGGTATGCAGAAACACCTGTCATAATGCGCGTATACACCTTGGTACATATGTAGGGAGGTACCTACTATATGACTGGATACATAAGCACACTTTTTAAGTACTCACTTCGTCCTAGGCAACGAAGGCGCTGGTTGCTATCGGCGTGAAGCTGAACCTAACTCAGGACTACACCCGAGGCACTGACAGGTTAGTCTTTCAAGCTACAACAAGCTTTTGCTTTGCTAAATACCATACGTTGAAAAGCCACTCGCGGGTGGTGACCAGCCGAGACCATCGTCTTCATATCCAACTTGATTCAGCCCAACATCGACATCGTACCCAGATATTGGATTATGGCCCTGCGTCTTAACACACAATATATTAGCGATATGGCACTCACAAGTTAATGGCGGGCTCGGAGATCTTCGACTCAACAGTTACAAGTTTAGTCGCTGTCGAGTTTCGTACCTGGACCTCTGACCCCTGAACGCCGGATCTCTTTGAGTCTTTGTACCATCCCGTTAGCCTAGTATTGTCTCTATGTGTGAGATTGAGAAATAATTTTTATATAAAACACCAACCGATTCATCAACTACAGTCAAGCAATGGGATCCTTCCGTGTCATCATTTGAAATCCTAGCAGCGGGAGTCACCCGGCTTCCAAGAACCACATACCTACCCATGCAATACTTAATTAGTGGATATGATGAGAAATTCAACAATCATAGAACAAAATGCAGTGAAATTTTCTGTTAATTGAAACGACCGTAGTTAATGAGTGTGTGCTATAAAGTGAGTAGCGAGCGTTCCTCCTAATTTCATTCCCTCTACACCTTGGGTGGCTACAGAGCGTACCCCCATTGGTCCACTTTCCTCTCCTTTCTACTTACGACGCTTCGGTGTACTGTTCGTCTACACCGAGGCGTCCTTTAACTCATTGACGATTTGATTTGCGCTGGCGAGCGCGTGGCAGGCCGCCGTTAGAGTAGGATTAGAAGCGTTACCAATGGGGATGATGCCACAGCCGCCTAGGTACAAGTCATCCATATCCCAGACCTTTCCCTCACGGCTCACAACACTGGTTTCCTTTTCTCCAATGTCTTTGCCGGCGCGATAGATACCGCAGATGTGCTGAGCCAGTCCTGGCGCCATATGCCGCGGCTCTGCTCCCGGAACAAAGCCGCCCAGAAGAGAGGCGACATGGGTCATGCTGTGGTTTTGCATATCTGAGTTAGATAACCGAGGGAAAGATATAAAAGATGGGTGGGGGTTGGCTTCTTACTCTGTCATCATTTTGTGAGCTAGCTTTCTATCCTCTTTGGACATCCTGAAATGGAATGTAGGCTGTGCGAATAAAACATTAGCAATCAAGTTCGCTAGTATCGGCACGCCATGATAAATACAGGCCTGTGCTTACCTGAAGCATACCAAAGCTATCCTTGCTGTCGTTCTCCCAAGAAATGCAGTTTTTTTCACTGGCCTCTACTTGTGCGAAGAATCTCAAGTCAACAACCAGTCTTGGATCGACGTTACTTGGAAGCTCGCCGTATCCAAACGCGTCGCGGTGGATCTGGGTATGCCAGGGGTACTCATCTGAGTACGGTGTATACACCTGTGGGTCGAAATCGTGGAATGGAAACGGGACAGGGTCTTTTTCATGATGCTTGGCTCGGTGAGCCTCGATTTTTCCCGAAATTAAAGACGAATTTTTCTCATCTAGAGATCTTGGGTCTTTTATCACGCCATCAATGAATTCTTGTTTGAGGACAACCTGGCAAAATGTCATCGTTTGCTCGGTTAAGTACTTGCCCTAGAATTATACGATATTAGTAGCGATATTAGTAGTAATATTTATAATAGAAAAGCCGAGGATAAAACATACAAGTGCTGGGCAGAACTCGTCAAGATCCAAGCCACTCTCGGACACAGACTTAGCTAAAATGCCAGCAGTAAGCACCGCACCACCACAGATAACATATTTTTCGGCTTTAACCAGCCACTCCTCGTCGTTAACGAGGTCGACAATGATTGCTGCTTCAACTTTGTGATTGTGCGCATCAATGTAAAGTACGTCACATTGTGTCTGGCTCATAAGCGTGAAATCCGTTGTACGCGGGTCATTGTTTGGATTCGCTAGATCTCCCAAAATACTGGCCGTGCAAGACCACTCGATGTACGATTTGTTCTTTATTTTGCAGGCAAGCGGCATTGGCAACACCTTCCGAGGCTCCTGCTGGGTTTTCGTTTTAAAGCCATTTTCGAAATCCTGTTTGAATGCGTCCTTTAGCTTCCGCATCACGAGTTGTTGGCGCACCGAGTCCTTCAAAGCCTCTCCTGTAGTGTCAGTGTCGAAGAGTTTCTCGCATTCTTCATACAGCTCGTTCCACTTCTCGGCTGTAAAGAGTGTGGATCGCTCCTTAAGATGCTGGCGTGGCGTGCAGCAGGTCCAGTGAGTTGACATGCCACCGACGACGCGGCTTGCGGCGCTGGAGTTGAGGTTATCCTCTACGTGCTGGTCCGGATTCAGGTTGCCATAAATGAAGGTTTTGCCGACGCTGTAATACTGCGTTAGAATAAGCATGGAAATGCTGGGCGTTATCTCTTGCCTCGGTTGGAAGCCACCTGGTGGGAGGGGGTTATTAGATGCCCCGGCTGGCACCGATAAGGGGCTCAGTTGACCCTATTTGAGCTATCAGACGGACTTCAGTGACGTATTTAGGCAATAATAATCCATACTCGAATGACACTAAAAGTATTCATTAGCCCTGCGATCGTTATAAGAGATTATTACGCATGATTTGATGCTTACTTGGTGAAGAGACTAAGGTCTTTCTGTACAACGACGCTATTCTTGTGATGGTCGCCAGCGAGCCTGGAGCTCCTGGAGAGTGAAAACATTAGTGCTATTAGCGCTGCGTGCTCTGGCACGTGGGAACATACTGGGCGCCCATATCGACCATAAGGACGCTCATTCCCGCATCGATCAGAGTACGAGCGTAGACAGCTCCAATGGGTCCGGACCCTACGATGAGCACATCTACGTGTTTCACCCTCTTCTTGAGATTGAGATTGGTGATGCGGTCTTTTTTCGACTGTCCAGAAGCCATCTTGTTAATTCGAGAAGAGTATGTAGTGAGCACGTAAGGTATGTGTTAAGAAGTGGTCTTTGAAGAGAAGCAACAACACAACAGCCTGTTATTGAAACCGAGTGAGGGACAAGGACAACAATGGTAAGGGGAAAGCTGTCAAATATAAATAATTTGTGATCACGGTTTCGGCGCGAGAACACATGCAATTCCTAAGGAGGTATGCGAGTTGGGACGTACCTGCCAGGAGTCGCCTACATACCCAGTATGCGCATATGTGGGAGCACTTTGTAAGTAGTCAGGTAATTTGAAGGGCTCGTACTATCTATCCATGCTGCATGTATACCGGCTGCGAATCTGCAATCGTCGCCACAGCTGAACAAACCGGACTAGAAAACGATGCGTTGGTGTCAGGTAGCCACGCATTTCAAGGCATGCACATCTCCCACCAATTTGATTTGTTCCGTCACAAAGCGAGGCCGCGTCAACGGCGAAAACCTCGCTTGTCGATGGATAGAGGACGTTCGAGAATGCGTGTAGCATTCTGACTGTTGCTTAAATTGAAGAGGCGTCGTTAGCACTTTGTTTCGTTGCAGGGCCCGGAATCAATCACAATCCAATGCGGCTAAAGATTGGCCGTGACTTATTGTTTTCGCCTTTCATAATTGCGTATTATCTCATAACAACCATGGCTGAAGATGTTGGCCGTGAACCCCCAAACTACAAGGATTCGCTGGAGCAAACTGACTGATGATCGATTCCTAGTTGGAATTCTCTTGGTGTCACTCAGCAGCTGCGACCTTCTCAGTGACATTAACGTGCACTTGGCAATACGAGCACGCACAACCTTTACGAAGACATGGTAGAATTTTCGCTTTGCATGGCGCCCAGGGTACCATTCCGATCCTTCTAGGTCCACCCTATAACTTAACCCGATGCAACCTACACTCGGGCGTCGCATAAGGAGACGGAAGACCAATGGCGTTGGGCAACTGCAAGTAGTTTCTGATCTGATTATCTTCCGAGCTGTTGTCTTCCATTTGTAACCTCTCGGAGTACAGGGGTCCAGCTGGATGTTTGTGCCTCTGTTCGTTATACCTGCAGTGAGTATGACAGAATAAATCGGGTCCGTATAATGGACGTAATATTGAAGTAGTGCGGGTGGAAATAGGTTATAGATTGACAAATAGGAGCAGAGTAAGCGGGCTTACGTAGACTGGCGATTGTTTTAGGGAGCTACTACAGACTTCACTGACTACCACTCCCTGACACACTTAGCTATCGCTTCGAATTTCATTAATAGTCCTGGATGCGTACAGCTTGGCTTACCTCCTAGGCTAGAGCCCAAATCCAGGTTTCAGTCACCAGGGCCAAATCAATATTAGGCGTCTAGACAGAATGTGAAGCGAGCGCCTAGACTTACAACAAGAAGAACATCATCAACTAATCTGACGGATAAATCACGTGGCAGAGCTCAACAGAAGTATAGAACCACCGCTTCATATAGTGCGGCGATCAGTCAAAGTGTATTCAGGTGACCTGTTGCTTGCTCGTGTGGGATCTATGGGATAGATTCATCCGCTCCGTTGATCCAAGTGGATTGCCTGGATCGTGTGGCTTACACTGTAAGCGGGACTAGCCAAGGGATGAAGTTGTAGTTGGATCAGGTGACTATCTAGCCTTGGTAACGTCCCCAGACTACGGAGGCCTGCTGTACCACCAATTTTGCCTAGCGCACCTATTTATATGGGGAAAGGAAATCTAACTACCAATTAATAACCCCCTTTTTATTCTGACATATCGAACGCTCACTTGATTGACTCGCTTATATCTAACGGTGTGGTAGCTATAGTTGAATGTTGTCGATGATTTGAAGGAAAACGCGAAATTTGCGGGTTTACGAAAAGCGTATTACTCAGATTGATAAACCGACACCCCGAAAGACGTAACAGCCCTACCAGGATACCACACAACAGGTCCCAGACCCGGCAGATGGACGGGAGCAGCCGCTGATAATGTGCAACCTGCACGGAGCCATGTAGTCACCCAAAAAAAATCAGCTCGACCATGCAAGCTATTCGCCTGACGGGAGTCAAGATGTAAGACACGAGCCAAAGAAAGGTGCCCATAATGAGGCCAGTGGCGAAATCGAGCACGTTTGTAGAGTAAAAGAACTTGCGCACAGCTAGCAAGGCATCTTTAACGTCCGTCAATGTTATGGCTGAGAATAATACATTAAGAGAACGGCCATATTGCGGTACATGCCAGTTCCTTCTTGACACAACAAATCCCGTTGCGTGACTAACCTCGTCTGGGGTGGGGAGCTATCTGTATCCGGCCGTCAAGCATTGCAATGCAACGGGCAGTACTGCAGCATGAAAACTTGCTGGCTAGGACGAAGCCACATGACAAACATTAAAACCTACGAACACCAACAGATATTCTAGGCCACGTACGAGACGATATCAGCTTATGGACGTTCACTTCGTTTCCTATTTGGTATAATAGACATGCCACACCACAAAATCACGTAGTCACAAGCGCTCACCGATGTTGTCTACCATGCAGAACCTACCTCAGTGCGACACAATCATGCGCCGGAGTTGAATGGCGTACACTATTTGGATGGACCCAGGTAATTAAGGCCCATTTGAGGAAGCTGTCGTGCAACTAATACTCGGGCATCTAGGTGTCGAGCCCGGCTGAGCATGGACGGGGCCGAATATCTCGGTGCACAATAGCCTTGGAACTAGGCGGAGAAACCCGGAGAAATCAACCTCACCGTAATATTCGGACCGCCTAGAATGCAACACGAGAATCTACGCGGAATGCTAAGAGTTGCCAGCAATAAGGATGTTGCCGCTTACATCACGGGACGTCGCGGACCTCGTGTCACCCGATTGAAAGTACTCCCGAAAGCCACACATGTGAAGGTTACTAAGGCACGGGACCGGAAAACATGCGGAATACGACGCGCCTTCAGCTCTATACTTACACCGCTGTTCACCTCTAATTGCTGACGTCGGATACCTTTACATTCCGGTACCGAGTAATCACAAACCGGCTATGTCGGGCGTATGTTGGGGTCAAGCCACCGACCGTACGCATTTGTTCGCCTACCCTTTTCATGCGAGTCGTTGCCGGGTCGGAAATGCAGGCTCAGGCTTCTCGGCTTCTAATGTAGTAGTTAAGAGACGCAGTCACAGAATATTTTAGGTAATTGTGATATGACTCTCTCTCTTGCAGCATATGCGCACCCGGACAGCGAGGCCAATGATTGCGTAATGTTGCAGGTCGTATCTAGCACACACCGTATTTTGACCATCCCGGTTACGCGTGCTAGCTAATACCTATTAGTGGAGATTAGTCAAACTGAAGGCTTGATGCTGCTGGATGTAGAATCAGCTAGTCCTGCCGTCAGAATTCTCTGTGTAACCCTAGGCCGATATTATGGTGATAGACTAATTACTATGTTACCTTGACGGGTGACATCTAATGCAATAGATATCGTTGCTAAAGAAGTGACCGGGATAGTATTATCTTGACCAAATGGGATGCTTTTGCTTGACCGATGAATGTTTAGGGCTCTGAACTCGAGTATAAAAGGGGATGGCTACCCAGTCAAACCCTAATGAGTAGGGCAGGACTCGACGACCTAAAACTCTAGCTTTAGTGCATTCCGAACATTATTGCCAGTCCAAACCCAGCTGGAAAGAATAACGATATCAAGGACAACACTAATCATGTCTGGTCTCAATCTCGATAATGTCCAAGGAGACATCCTGTAGGTGTTGTCCTAGTCGGCTATTTACTAATTAGTGAACTGACCTAGATGGACAGAGAGGGGCTAGCAAAGAAGAATCAGACTTTCTTCTTCTTCAGCATCAAGGCCAACCAAGCATCCCGTTTCCGTGATGACTTGGCACGATTGATCCCATCTATAACCACTACGACGCAAGCCCGGGCATTTCACGATGCTATTAAGAAGGCCAAGAACGAAAACTCACGCGAGTTGATTAAGAACCATGGTGTAAACATCGCTTTCTCACACAAGGGTCTTCTTGCGGTAAGTTAATAAACTATATGGGTGATAGAACTAGGATGATCGAAGCTAATATATATTTATAACTTAGCTTGGAATTGAGGACGATCTTGGAGATGCTGTGTTTAAAAATGGAATGTTTGCGGACATTAAAAATCTTGGCGACGATCTTGCAGAATGGGTCGAGAACTTCAAGAAAGATATCCACGGCGTAATCCTAGTTACTGCCAATAGTGAGGACGATCTTGGGGAGGCCCTTCATAACGTCAAGAGGAAATTCAGCGTCGGTCACAAACTTGCGACGATTGAAGAAGTCACTCGTCTCTCAGGTGACACTCGGCTTGCTGGCCGTGAGCAGTACGTGTCACTCAGTGCTGTCTTCTATTTTAGACCTACCTACTAACAGCTGTTGTTAATCAGCTTTGGCTTTAAAGATGGAGTCTCACAGCCAGTCGTCGAAGGCGTTGGTGCTGCAACCGTGAAAGGTGAGACACCCGTGAAAGTTGAGACACCAATCCGCCAAGGTGTGATTCTCTTGGGTCGCGAGGGCGACATCAAACGCCCAGATTGGGCTCAAGATGGAAGCTTCCTCGCTTTCCGCTACCTTGAGCAGCTCGTTCCCGAATTCGACGCCTTCCTGGAGGCGAGTGCTTCGAAGATGGGATTGCCTCAGACTACGGGCGCCGAGCTTCTAGGTGCTCGTCTTGTTGGGAGATGGAAAAGTGGTAGGTACTTCCATTTTCCGGTGGATTTAAACGTAAGGGGTGATAGTGTTGATGAATTAACAATTGCCAGGTGTCCCCATCGTCCTTGCGCCTAAGGAGGACAACCCTACGGCCACTATAAGCAACGACTTCAACTTCAATTCCCAAGATCAAGTAAATTGCCCTTTCGCTGCACACATCCGAAAATCAAACCCTCGGTCAGATGTGGACGATGGAGTGAAGGAAATTCACCGCAGTAAGTAATTTTTAAACCCCTTTTGGGGTGGGGGCATTTATAAATGGGGTTATAAATTTCTCACCCCTGCTGGGCACCAGTGTTCAAGACACCTGCATGCTCCTGATACACCTACCGATTTCGCCTAGAAAGGATCTTTCCTAACTTATAATATGTATAGTTATCCGCCGCGGTATTCCTTTTGGGCCAGAAGTTTCACCAAATGAAATATCAGACAAGAAGACCGCAAAGGATTCGGAGCGCGGCTTGCTATTCGCCTGCTACCAAAGCAATCTACGAAATGGATTCCAATTTATACAAGCGGGTAAGTTGACGTGGCTATAACTAACTCGTTAAGTATCAGTGCTAAATTATATACTCCTAGCTTGGGCGAATAACCCAGAGTTCCCATTCATGAAGCCCATTACACCCGGTATCGACCCCATTATTGGCGTGGCCCAACATGGGATGATCCGACAAATGGTGGGAGCGAACCCAAAGAAACCAGACGAGACGTTGATATTGGACCAAAAATGGGTCATCCCGCGTGGTGGAGAGTACTTCTTCTCTCCGTCCCTCTCGGCATTGAAGAGTAAATTCGGCACGGCTGGCAGTGCTGCAGAACAAAGCGGTCACCAAGTGCATTCAAGCACTCTCTCCTAGCTCTGAGTGGGCAATTTTCGAAGCTAGCTGGACAGCTTTATGTTCTCTTTCGGCGTTAGGCCTTCTTTGGTCATGTCTAAAACAAGCCGACTCTCTTTGGAATTCAGGAGTCGAAATCGCTCGCTTTTCCTCGTATATTCCCACGAGGTCTCTACTGGCTGCTCGCCATTGCCCACTCGCTTGTTTCCTCTAACACGATCTGCTTTCTGTTGTTGCTGTTGTTACTGTTGTTGCTGCCGCCGCAATGGAGTCACAGAGTCCAAGGATGGAAATATAGTATTGATAAGAAGGCTCTCATCTGAATCAACTTCTGCTTCATCCTCGGTCCTTTGTGTGCCCGCTTTGCGTGTCCACCTTGACCAACTTGACAGAACTGAATCAGCCATACCTTGTGATAAGTTCTTTATGTTGTTTTCGAGACATCGTTGTAGAATCCCTCACTATAGTATCGGACACTTTTGCATCTAAGGTTTGTAATCTTGCCTCAATTTGGCAAGCTGGGGCAGCAATGGTGTCAACTGTCCATATCTTGACAAGCAGTGTCACAGTCCTGCCTGCTGGTTGTTCCAGTATTGACTTATTGTTATTGCACAAGGAGGGAAAACCCCTATCTATATAGCAGAGATTGCCCAATCACTATATATATGCGGGCCGTAGGCCCGTGCCCGGTACCCCCGGTCTCCGGGGGTTATTCCGTAGCGTTCCGTGACAAGCAGTGCTAGTATCAAAGCTCCGGCGGAAACTATTCGAGGTTGATACACTTGATTGGCACTGTTTAATACTCTAACACCTATCCTATCGCATTCTCAATAGATGGACCTTTGTCAAGGAGAACTTTGCACGGATTTAATAACTGAATGCAGAGTGTTAGGTCATCAATGTTGAATGTGCTTCCATTGGGATAGGCAATGGAGAAAATATAGTAAAGGAAATAGTCCCATGGGCTCACTCTATCTACTAGTGAACCGGAAAATGCCTTTAAATCATTTGCCAGATCAAACAAAAGGAACTGGAAATGTGGTAACGAGATAATCGTAGGAGCCACGAAATTGACGAATAATAGAGGCCCTTATTCGACGACGTGGTGATTCAAGGAACACCATAAGTAAATGTGCGTAATAATTATTCAGCGTGATCGCTGTAGCCAAAACCAAGTGCACTTGACACTGCTGCGATAAAACTCGTGTCTGGGCATCGCGGTCCCACGCTGAGGATGAAAGACGTTGGGTATCTTAGTCCTGGCCGATTTGTCAATTTCTGATGATCTGTGGTAATGGAGATCTTCTAGATGTAGCGACGAAAGTTCGGCTGAGTTGTGCCAGCTATATCCGAGAACTTTTCTTAATTCTGGGATGTAGCAGTCTAGGAAAAACTGCCTCATGTTTTCTGATTTAGTTCGCTGGAAGAATGCTAACATGCTGGCCATTCTCTCTGTAATACTGGATGTGTCCTTGGGGTTGACGAATGTGGCCTCCCGCAAACTCTTAAGTTCATGGACGGTTGATGGTCTGAAGGAATTCTGCGACGGTTCGGTGGAGGAAGCCAACGGTATGAGCACCGCTCCTGGTGTCATCCATAATTGTCGGATCTTGAAATTCGATCATTCCGCAGCATCGACTTCTTAGCCTACCTTCTGTCTTTTTACACAGAAGTGACTCGACTGTCTCTGACAAAGGGTTAATCTGAGTATCCAAAGACGTAGTATGACACTCATCGCAGGCGTATGACAACTGAAGAATCGTCATTGGATAGTCCGGGATGATTTCGCTATTTCTAAGAACCAGCTGAAAAAGCGAGATGCTTCCAAGCGATGCTCATGCTGAATAGAGTTTAGCATATGGTTATAGAGCTCTTCTAAACCTCTAGGAAGCTTGTTGATTTGTTCGACCAACTCTGCTGCCGAGTCGTACTGTTGAAGACTAAATTCGACGCGCTTTACGACAAGGATCACCCAGCGGAAGACTCCTTCAGCTCTCGTACTGCTGAGAATGACGAGGCTTTCTATGACTCCCGGGTCCAGTACTTCCATGTCTCTCAGGAGTTCATGATTGCCCAATGTATTAGAAACGTATTTCTCAATATTGGAATGGGTGAGATCTTGGAGCTTTAGCTTTGGATAATACGAAAACCGATCCACGCAGGCAGCGATAGGGCGACTTGACAGCGGCATCTTCACTGATTCCGAGGCAGATGCCCTAGCAAACAATTCGCATATATCATTATGATCAACTGAGCATTCGTCTATCGCCAGGCCGGTTGACGAGGTTAATAAACGCGGAATACAACTCCGTTAAGGAAATTTGGAACCTGCCTTCGACCTTGCCAGATAGGATGGATTGGGATAAGTCTGGGAATAGAGTAAGAGTTAATTGCGGCTGTTGATTGTCTCTAAGAGTAGCTTCGTAGTAAATCTCGATTTCTGGAGATGCGACCCTGCGTATGAGAAGAAGGAGCCCAGGACCAAATCTGAACCCTTCGCCCAATTCCGTAATAGTGCGAGGGTTTGGGTATGAGTTTGAATGTACTTCATTAATGAAGACTTGCCAGAGCCAGCCTTTCCGGAAACCTAGTAGCACCCGGAGCCCCGAAGTAACTAGGTAGTCCGCAAGATTGTCCCACCTCTGTTGGGTAGATCCACTATACGACATCTTCCATACCCACGGGAACGTATTTTTGTGTGCTTTTGGGATCTTCGACACCCTGTGTGCAATTTCTCGAAAGTGTAGAGCACCATAAGGGTAATAAAAAAAGCGTCAATTCCGGAACTTGAGTAGTGATTGCGGGTATGCCTCACATATCTGCCTGTGGAGGCTGAGTACATGTATTGCTACACACACTTTCTCATGATGCAGACACATCTGACCAATACAAGATTGCACACTTCACCATTCCATCAGGGATTAGAATGCATTGTGGCCTATTCTGGTCTGTCAGAATGTGGCCTCGGCCAACCCCGGCTGTTTTGGGAGCTTGAACAGTGTTCAACAAATGATATTGCTCGGAATCGTGAATGATAATCTTGATACCGGTACAGTCAGGATTGAGATGATGCAACATGGTCGTAGTACGACGATTGATTCTATTCTTCTCTCTCGAATCGTTCGTCCCCTTGACAATAATTTCTTGAGCGTAATAGACCACTATTAGTAGCGAATTCGAGTTAACACTTCAGGCTGACGCTCTGCGTCCCCCAGATTTCACTTTCGGCCAAGTTTACTGAATGAAGGACAGCCCGCACCCGGTACCTGGGATCATTGGGACTCTTGGTTTGCATACACCTACCTATACAATCCATTAACTCTTATCCAAAGAAAATTTCATGGAGACCTAAAATTAGGTTCTAAGAGGAAACGATTAAGAGGAAGTTCTTAAATATTTTCATAGTTTCAAATTCACATGAACCAACTTTATAGGTGCTGCGTCAAACCGGAGCCAAACGGCGTCTTTTAATGCGGAATTAAATTGCCAGCCCGTGCCGCCGACCCTGTCCTTTTTAGTGACCAGGATTTCAGTCTGTTCAGGGCATTTACCAGGTACCGTTAGCGCGATTCGAAGCCGGCAGGGATGCTAGCAGGGTGACGTCGACCTCCCCATAATTAATATTTGTGTACTCTGTAGATTGCCAATTGACATCTTGTCTTCATTTCGCGCCCGTTGCTGGCCTTGCACTCCTATCTTTCAACCTCCCGCGCAAGACACGACCACCTGCCTGGTTGCACTCACCAGCACTTCGACTTGGCGAGGTCCGTCGACCGGCCCAATGCGCATTTCAATCACGCCTCGAAACCATGGACGGTGATCCAGCAGTCGAGTCGGAGCTCGACTCCTTCAGCTTAACTTTCCCACTACCGTACCGCGCGGCCTTCATCGTGGTCCTGGGTACGTCGCACTCCCGACATTCGCCTCCGTCTCGACCATCCACGTACGCGTAAACGCTAACATGACTCCGTCGCAGCGGTCTGGGGCTGGGGCATCAACCTGCACTACCTCTACCTTCTCAAGATCGATGTGCCGGCGCTGATCCGCTATCCCGGCCGGCCGTCGCCGCACCACCCGCCGCACCATCGCTCCGTGTACCGTCTAGCCAGCGTCGTCTCCTCCATATTCGGCTTCTCCCTCCTCGTCTTCTGGGTCTTCACCCGGCGCAACCCCGGTCTCGTGCTGGCATGGGACTGGCTGCCGCTCACCTACCTCGTCGTGCTGCTCGCTCTCTTCGCCGTTCCCCTCCCGCGCACGACGGGACTCCCACACGCCGGACGCGCACGCCTGCGCTCGATGGTGCGTCGCATAGCCCTCGGCGGCATCGCTGAAGCGAAGGACGGCAAGTTCGGCGACATCCTGCTCGCTGATGTGTTGACGAGCTACGCGAAGGTGCTAGGCGATCTCTACGTGGCATTATGCATGTTTCTACGGACGGGCGGGTCGGCAACGGCGCGTCCTGACCGCGGCTGCGGCGGCACCGTCGTGGTGCCCGTGATCCTGGCGATCCCCTCGCTGATCCGACTACGCCAGTGTCTGATCGAGTACGGGCGCGTGCGCCGGGGCCCGCTCAAGGAGTCCACGGGCTGGGGCGGCCAGCACCTGGCCAACGCGCTCAAGTACTCGACGGCGTTCCCCGTCATTATCTTCAGCGCGCTGCAGCGCAACTGGGCGCCCGACTCGGGCGCCATCTACCGCCTCTGGATGGCCGCCTGCACCGTCAACAGCCTCTACAGCTTCTACTGGGACGTGGCCAAGGACTGGGACCTGACGCTCTTCGACGGCGCGCGCGCCCGCAACAACCCCGAGCACCCCTTCGGCCTGCGGCGGACGCTGCGCATCGGCACCCCGGGCTTGTATTACGGCGTCATCGCGCTCGATCTCGTGCTGCGGTGCACGTGGAGTCTGAAGCTGTCTCCGCACCTGGACCGCGTCGCCGACTTCGAGAGCTCGATTTTCATCGTCGAGCTCCTCGAGGTCCTGCGCCGCTGGATCTGGATCTTCTTCCGCGTCGAGACGGAGTGGATCCGCAATAATACCCCCCCGGTCGGCCTCGGCATCGACGATATCCTGCTCGGCGATTACCAGGGCGGCAGGTACGAGGACGAGGATTAGAGAGTACTACGTCCGTTGCCCGGCGCCTGGTATTAAGAGAACCTAATGAATAGTCTTAGTTTGTTGGGGCTCAGCTTAGTTTGACCCTGACGTCTGTAGTTGTTGGTTTGTACGCATATCATGAGGAGGCAGGTTTAGAAGGGCTCTAAGCGCTCAAGGGGTCAAGTGATTGATATAGGCGTTCTTGATTGCATTTATTGGGGCGTTTGTATAGATGTGACTAGGTGCTGAGGCCATACTATATTATACCATTTTGAAGTAATATAGACCAGCTATGTAGACATAACCAAAGTCTGCCTTTTTTTTTTTTTACTCCGGTCGTCGGTTCGAATTTAAACATGTTCATTTGTTAGAAGTGTATACAAGCACAGTGCAGCCTCGGGTATCTAATACGCTGCACCAACCCAATCTAATTAGAGCCATGACATAGGTTTCCATGATATTGCTTCGGCATAGGATCAATACTGTACCTCTAGCCCCCACCTTAAGGGTCTTCTGTTCATCCAATCCTTAGTCCTCGACCATACCGAGCTTCCATATCCTCGGCTCGGTTGGGCGCCTTGACTTCCTAGGTAATATCCGGTGGAGGGAAACTAGCTAGCGGCGTCAGGCAGCCAGTGCAATCCCGCGACATCTAGTCTTAAACTACAAAGTAGTTTTGAAGCCTCCGTCTCGCAAGGTAAGCAAGGACATACGGCCCTACTGTATCAGAGTATTTGAGACTTTGGCTGTTGTGATCCTGGGTTCTACTCGTGACAGCCTACCGCTCGGTGTTCGTTATCTTTTCCTGACTCGGCGAACTTTCTCTTCATGAGAACCATCCCTTCTTAGGAGTGGTCGGTTGCTTGAGCTTGTCGAGACAGTAAGTCCCGTAGTTGCGTATCTTTTTTTTACCAGTACATTTGCATCGGCACCCGATACCCCCTGCAACCTCGGGCGTCCAGGGCTTGTTCTTCGCCAGGGATAGCGAGCTGGGTAGTTGACCGTCTAGAGCATTTGTTGGACATTGGTAGAATTTATCATGGCGGTACCCGAAATCTTCAAAATGGTGTACCTGCTGAGGGTCTGCTAGCATAGCAATGGCTAGTGAGTGTACAGCCGCATCACCCCACTAGTATCAAGAATTTCTCGTCAGCATCGAACAAAATAATATAAAGGGGGACAAAAGGGCTTAGATGAAGTATTCATCTGTGCATAGACACATACCCGCTCATTATAGAAACCGCCCTTCCTATCCAAATAGTCAAAGTAGTCTTGGTACGCCTTGGAGCGGAAAAAGTCCATGTCGGCGATTTCAAAATTGCTCCAGTAATGGCACAGGCTCCAGGCATCGCCATAGGCGTCACGATGGGGCACCCAGCCAAGAAAACGGCGGAATGGAAACGGCACCCAAGACGCCTCCATCATAGCGCTCCACAGACTACTCGTAGCCACACCCCTCGATTCTTTCCAGTCGGCTGTAGCGCGGAAGAGGCCAGGACATGACTTGCCAACCTCCCATAGCGCAATTGTAAAGCCATAAACCTTTTTGTGCTTGGCCATCTGAACGAAGGGGTCGTATGTGATGGCGCAGGTGAACTCGACATCTGGTTCTAGTCGCCAGTACCATTTGTACTTCTTGAGGATATCGAGCTGGTAAAACTTTCTAGCGTCCATGACATGATTGGTTAGCCAGTTCGCGCCGATATCTTCTTCGCGCTCCAGCCGCGCAGACTCACCCCGAGTAGAACCGACACATGTGGTGGTAGCCCTCCAACCCGGCATGCGGGGCGCCGGCTTTGCCCTGCTTCTTTATGTTTTTCTTAGCAGCATCCTGGTCTAGCCAGTCCGGATAGGTCCAATGTTCCTTTGGGATAACCTCGAATATGCCCTTGCCGCCGGCGGTCTCGTTCAGATCGGCCACAAAGCGGGGATCCCATGGTTCGTCGTTGAGAAACATGATGGGATAATCGAACCACCTGTTGAACTGCGCCTCGACCGACCGGATCGTCTTCTTGGCCATCTGGCGCTCCTTGTTCCGTGCCAACATGACGATGACGGCATTCTCGCGCTCGGCAGCGACGTCGGGTTCCTGGCAAGAGGTAGAGAAGGGAGCGTCGAGTTCGGTGGCCGGTCGCGGGACCTGGTACCGCCATACGTGGATCAGGACTTCGACGATGAAGGGCGCGGCCGTGATTAGGAGGAGCGAGAAAGGTAGCCGTCGCGCGGCGCGGTTGAGGCGCCT
This sequence comes from Xylaria longipes, assembly GCA_025201785.1. Classification (NCBI taxonomy): domain Eukaryota; kingdom Fungi; phylum Ascomycota; class Sordariomycetes; order Xylariales; family Xylariaceae; genus Xylaria; species Xylaria longipes. The sequence continues at coordinate 17,876 of MU619816.1, forward strand.
CAGCAGCATGGTACCGGATTTAACTTCGAGGTGACGGGCTCGTGTGTTTAGAGCATTACTTGAACACAGCTCCTACTGTTTACGAAGGCGGCCGTAACAAATAGTTAATAGGTTGACGAAGTGACACCATGCGCGGCCATGTGAATGTTGGCTCCTCCGTCGCAAGTGTTGTTTGAAAGTGTACTACATCAAGATATCAAATCAAGAAGGCGGGTAGAGGCCGAGCATGAAGGGGAACAATGCAAAGCTGCTCATATTTCACAGGTCCAACTCTGGGATTACAGGTTCAAGCTTTTAGACCCTGCATTAAAAGCAGAGGCCAGGCGCAGATCTCATGAACGAACTTTCAGGAGGTGCTAATATACATCCGATAGGCCAATGATGTGGACTAAGTTAGTGTAGGTAGATAAGGTACCTACAGTACATAGGAGCTACCTTAGCGTGAAGCTTTAAGGTTATTGTATGTCGCAGGTAGTGCAAAACTCTAAAAATCAGGCCAGCTTGGAAGATTAAAAGCACCTTACTTATTATTTTGGCTTCTCTAGTCTATTCTATAATTCATGTACTATGTAGCCGAGCAGGTGTTATTTCTAAAATCGCACTTGTTGAGGACGGCTCTTCCAGTAAGAGGCAGGTACTTTTTGTGTCCATGGCGGGGATGGTGGGCACGCAAAGGCACCTAATTACAAGCTTACCTATCTAGGCACACTAGACTACCGAATGCCTGGCGCCTATCCCACTAAAGTCTCTTGCATGAGGTACCTACCTTGAACCTCATTGTTGTTGGGAGGTGTGGGTGTTGTCTCTCGTAGGCTGTTTACGCTCTTCGAGACAATGTGAGCAATTATTTTATTTATTTTCGATTGCTTTTAGCTTTAAATCAGGAAAGACTCTAAATTCGAGCTGGAATCTCTGACGTAATTAATAGTTTCAGCATCACGTTTGTACTTAAAGTCTTAATCTGATAAGTAGGTACGCTAAGTTGGGAGCTTGGACCACTAGGCAGACTACGGGTCGACCGGAGACTCAACCCCACATCCTCCGACTTCAAGATAGGAAACCCCGGCCTGATCTGACTTGACACCCGTTCGTATATTTACACCTCCTAAGCTTTTGCAGTTTCAGAATCACCAACCTCTGCACGAGGGACAACAAGACACCTTCTACATCTCAGAAGAAAATACACCATTTAGCAGCTATCCAATATGGACTACGTTCAGGGCCGTGTGCTCCAAGAGGCTGCCAAGGGGAACGCCGATCTCTAGTTCGTCATCCCTTCCGCTTCTTCCTGTTTCCATCGCAAAACAAGCCGGCTAACAAACAACACACAGCGCCGGACCTGTGACACCGCTGAACATAATCCTCCTCGCTATAACTCTGTACACGACGTACCTCCTCTACAAGCCCTCGCCACTAGCGACGCTGCCGCGCGAGCCGCCCGCCGTTGTCTTCCGCACCTTCACGCCGCGCACGCTGCTGCCCTACAACGGAACCAACAACATGCCCGTTTACATGGCCGTGCGGGGCCGCGTCTTCGACGTCACCAGCGGTCGCAACTTCTACGGGCCCGGCGGTCCGTACGAGAACTTTGCCGGTCGCGATGCTAGCCGTGGTCTCGCGTGCCATAGCTTTGACGAGGACATGTTGACCAAGGACCTCGACGGCCCGCTCGATACTCTTGAGGGTCTCGGAGACGAGGAGATGGAGAGCTTGCAGGGTTGGGAGGAGAGATTTCTCAGCAAGTACCTGGTTGTTGGCAAGCTCGTGGCTCAGGGTGAGAAGTGAAAGGGCACGAAAGCACTCTGAGCAGCCCTGTCACGGGCCCATGTGATCGGATTTGAATGACCGCGAATAGATTTTCACACTGATGATCAGTCTAGATTAAGGTATGATATGAGACATGGTATGATCAAAGAGGCATCTATCTATGCACTCATTGAGTTTTCCCTTTTCTTGGATGTGCTGTAGAAATGCTTTTGAAATCTGGCTAGAGTTCCTTTATCGAATGAATCTCTAAGATTAAATTGTAAAATATGATATTGCGCGCAATCAACTTGTACTGGCCAGAGCTAGGTATCAGTGAATAAGCAGGTAGTTATCACGCTACATGATCCCCCTTGGCTAACTAGCATACTCTAGACAAGTTGTACTCTGTCCTAGATTGCAGAGGCAAAGCACCACCTTGTGATTTTAACTAGAACAAAACACTATCTATAATGACATCTAATTAGAATTACACTTTGCTTCCAGTTGGGTTCCATGGTAGTAGTGAGATAGCTAGTTGGCATTCACAGGTTTCTATCAGTACTTTGCGAAGTTACAAGGTAATATACGTCAATGTTTACTTTTGCAAAGAACCGTGGCAAGAAAATCCAAGATCCTATCTTCAACAATAGGAAGTACCAGTACGTTACTCAACCTATTTATTTGTCCAGCCTAATGCAATGCCCCCTCTCTCATTTATCCTGTATGATATTCACGTTTTAGTTTTCATTATATTCTCTTCTTAGGTACTCGTTCAACCATATTAGTGCACCTTTCCCCTAATACCTGGGCAGCAGTGAAATCAAATTTGTGCTAGCATGTCTTTTCGGAGATGAACCCAAATTCTTCAGGTTGATAAGCCTCACAATAGTATACCAGCATCAGACTACATGATTGAATCGCCTAGGTTCTGGTATCACCACCGTAGCTGTGTTAAACAGACTACAGGCTTGTAGCAACTATCTAGGTAGGTAGTAGCACACATTGTTTATAATAGAATAAAATCGTAATAACCGACGGTTACAGTCCGAACAAAGGAATGAACGATTCAAGGGTTAGAGACCTGTCGGTTATTCACTACGCTCACTGATTCACTGTTGTAAATTAAATATTCTAGCGCTTCTCACTCTACGGTTCAAGTATATCAAAAGAACACACAGCTATTTAGCGTGCCATCTTTTTCTCAGAACTTCGCCCTCCTTCCTTCATACATTTGCACCTCTTGAAAACTCCCATCATTAATTCCGTGTTCCACACCACAAACCACGCAACCGTAGAGCAAAAGAGCGCTTCCATCATCCGTGAAGATGTTGGCTCTGATTCTCCTCTTCTTATCCGTGCTTGGACACGTGGTCGGCCTTCCTACCGTCGACAAGGACCTGGTCGCAACGGCTTCGAACTTCATCGACGATTCCCACAACGCCACCATTGTGCCCCGTACCCTGCCGATCTATGGCAATACTTGGCAGTATGACAGAGAAGAGTGTATCTGGGTACGCCAGTTCAACCCTGTTGTTGCGACCACTTGCACCGAGTACTGCATGGCACAGCACTATTCATACAGAGCTCGGCTGAGATATCACATGTAAGCACCTGCATGCATTACACATCAATCACCATGTACGCGGCTCTCATGGATGAGACACGAGCTGACGGTATGGACACAGCATGATGACGGGAAACGGCCAGGACCTTAACGCGTGGTGCGAGAACTTCAAGCGCCGACTCATGTTCAAGTGTAACGTGGAGGAGCCCGACTTCTACAACTGCAACACGGGCATGGCTCCCCTGCTCCCCGAGCTCGAGACGTACGTGTACGACAACTGGGAGGGCAAGGTCGTGACCATGCAGGGAATCAACCTCCGCTTCGACTTCCACCAGAGCTGGAACGTAGACGCCAATCATGAATGCGTCGCCGAAACCATCAGCGACGTCACTTGCAGAGGTGCGAATCAACGCCTCGGACTCCGATGTCTTCCTGTTTTGTGGAGAGCTCCTCCTGATCAGGTAAGTGAGAGTTATTTCAACTTATTTGGCTCTTCTGTTTTCGGGTTGATTTGAGGACGTTTCTGCTAACCATGTGTCTTTATCCTCCGTGAATAGGACGATGAGGATACCACGCCGATCCTCCCTCAGGGCTGCCTCTGGGACAGTCAGGTCCCGCCCAGCTCAACCTAACGAGGGTCAATAAGTCTCTACATATTGAACCTGCAATGGCTGCATGAAGTGTTTACGGCCGTGACTTCACCGTTTTGGGTCCGATGAGAAAGAGGATCAGCAAGGAATGATGCGTCGCATGGGTTAGGAGGGATACGATGTTCTTCTTCCACTCATTAGCTATTAGACATATACAATACTCCTTGTGGTCTACACTTCTATGTTTTTATGTGACTCCCAGGGCCTTGAAATCTTTCCGGCTTGTCTATTCCCAACCATACACGAACAATCCTTGACGCCCCGTATTGAACAGATACTCAGGTGGACGGATTACTGTTACCGGCCAACTAGCAACAGATAATGACCACAGCTCATTACTCTTGGGATAGAGTTGAAGAAATTGAAGAGCCTAGGATCTCTTTGACAGCTCTAGGGGCTTTGAGAGTTGCGGATGCGACTCTATCCCCGGCTAGCCTAATGGTGAGCTTGAATAAAGTATTGTAGCTCATCGGAGGCGTGCCTTCCGGTGGAGCAGGCCGTCAATGGTATTTAAGAGAACTGGAGACGGCCACGATAGAAGTCAGCTCGAGAACAGGTCGAATAGAATCGGTCGTATAATACAGAATAATACCTTAAACATAAGCTCTTGAGGTAACTTGCAAGTGACCTTCCACTCCTAGAGCATGCGGCGCTCGATAGTTGGGAAGGCTCGTGTATGAACTGGCGTTTAAGTCAGTCTCAATTGTAACCGCTTCTGCTTCTCCCCCGTTTCGCTTGGATTTCAGTAGTATCCGCTGGCGGTACGCTATCGGTTGTGGAGGTTCCAGAGTCAGGCATCTTTTCGAGTGTAACTATCGAGCCGAGTAATTATAGTTCATGCGGTAATTAGTGTATCATTTGTTGACGCTGGTAGCCCCGACTTTTATAAACTTAGAAATTATATATCATGTTGATTATAGCTTACAAAAGGACATGACTGCTTGGGATGAGTGACGAGGCGCTGCCACACATCTCTGGAACAAGTTCTGCATGTACCTTCTGGAAGAGGATACGGGGAAAGTGCATACGAAGAGCAGCAGGCACGTTGTATATAAGTATGTACATCTACCAGCAGTTCCTTTTTAGCAAATTAATGGTTAGTCAGTTAGATCTACGGACTTCATTTCACACACACAACTAAGTAGACCCCTGTTCGTCTCGTCACATCAAGTACGGGTCCCTTAAGAATGTCCGACCGGAGAACAATACCAATCTCAAGCCGTGGCGCTGGAACCAGCTTGCATCAGCCTTGGTTCTCTCCCTAGGATGGGTAGCTGGTATTATGATTGGCGACAAAACATGTTGGTAGACAACCTGGCTCACATAAGATTAGTGATAGTCGGAAATGCGCGGCAACCAACATTCGGTACCAACCTACAGCAGGTTGCCAAATGCATGTTAGTTGCAGAATCGCGCCCAACGGGACGGAATTCCGTCCGGTCCGATAACATAATTTCGGGGGTGGAGTTGAATTAGCCGGTTCGGGGCTCTTAGTAGACTGCATTATGTGGCTGAGGGCTCTCTCTTATGCATGTTATGCCGGACATCTCTAGCCACGGAACCGGTCTCGGCTCCCACAAGATTACCGTCGCTTCCGGATGTTCGGGTGCTTCTCATGGCCTTTTGGTGGCCCTGCACATATACGTATACCCTTGCACGCACGCGCCACGGTCTAACAATAAAGCTCTGCGCAGCCAGTTCGCTGGCAGGACTTATTTGTCATTCTCTATAATAGCTCAAGGCCAGCGTGCTCTAGAATTAATAAAATCATGAGGACCATATGACCCAGGAAAAATAAAAATAGTTCTAAGATCTGCTTCTCTCGGTCTGACGAATACGTGGTGCGAAAGTAAATTGGGGGCCATTAGGACTAGAGCATCTCGCTTAACGTTCTTTGGCTCCCGACGGGGAACATCGTGGGAATATCGAGAAATAAATTAACGTCAACAATATTTCGATGTGTTCAAATCCTATATTTATAGGCAACCTGCCATCTGTCTCAATTATTTGGAAATAATTTAGAGTTAACTCAGGGTCAGGGTACTTAGTATACTCCTCTTTGACGTATAAAACCTCAAATACTGCTTTTGCGAGCCAGTCAATCTTGTATAAGGGATAGTAATACAAGAGATCAGGACCAGTTTAAACAGAAACAATCAAGATATCCATTGAGGGTTGTGATTAAGGCCATTGATAAGACCCGCCTATGTCTGACAACATGTATCTAGGCATAACCGAGATGCTCTCCTCAGACCAACTGAGACGCGTACAAGATACCTAGGAGACTAAACGATATAAGTACTCTGTAGCGCCATCCTGTCGCTAAAATGGAAAGCTTTACCGGCGAAGCTCCATTTTAATACGTTGTAAATCGAAGTGCCAAGGCACTTCGATTTAAATACTACGTATATATAAATATTCCCAGGGGGTTCCCCCCTGGACCCCCGACTAAGGGCTTCGCCCCTAGTTATAGCCCCGTATTCGTATTTAAATATAGTAACCATCTTTACTATTACAGTACGCAAGCCACACAGTCAATTTTAGTATAAATACGTTGTAGTTAATACCTCGATTAAGGTTTAACTAATCAGAAGCTTGCAAAGTCCCTACGGACCAATCAACGGGTTGCAGAGAATATTTAAAGTTTCGAGGGTCACGGTATAAACTTCTTAAGCTTCGCCTTCCCTCTCACACTTAAATTATCGTTGCTAATACGTGTTCGGGAAAGGCAAAGCTTTCCAATCATCAGTAATACGATGCAACTGGCAAGCTTTCGTGATCCCATGCGAACAGCCACAGAAAGAAAAAAGATGAACCCAGGGATCGAAGAGACCACTATATACATCAGCAGTTTCAAGCGCGAATTTCGTTCTCTTGCGATTATACCCCAGAACTGGTTCCGAGGGAGCTGTCTTGGTTGGGCTTCAAACTTCTTTTTGAGAGATTCTGCCAACCGCCTCTTGAATACTACATTGTCACATGGACCCAAGGGACTGGGACCAGATCTAACCCCCTAGATCTGCCCCCAGGTCTGGCGAACTGCACATTCGTATGCATATTCGTGAGTCTGTAAATAATCATATAATCGGGTGGCAGAGCCTATGGATAGCGAAGGCTTCCCGTCTCCTCCCGTATGTCCTGGTTTATCCGAGACAGCAATACGAGAGCGCGAAAGCAAGGGGAAGCCAGGCGGCTGGCTTAGGTGAAGCTGTTCGCATATATAGCCTGGAGTTCGCTCGTCTGGCTGAATAGGAGGCTCAGAGATCTAGAGCCCCCTTGATCGCATAGATGATTATTAGTTGAATTGAACACTCTTCCAAGCCCTTGTAACACTATCTCTCATCTCGCAGTGGTGTTAACCCAGTCGTGGGATGGGGTATGGGACGGTTTCCCGCGTACCCGTGCTTTGGCCCTCCCGACGAGTGTCAAGATAGTCTCGCGTACCCGATACACAGCGAATGTTGAAACCAATCGAGGCAGATTATCCCAGCTGCGCACGTTGTGAAAACAATGTTTCCCGAAGGGACGGTTCGTCGTGCCTACGATAACTCTCCAGATGTCGTCGTCGCCGCGGGCGATCATCTCAGCGGTCATCGGACCGTTGCCGCGTTTTAGCTTTGTGGGAGTCGATCTAGCCGTATGTCAGACCCAGTTCTTGAGGGCCGGTGCCACTTCCGTCCCACAAATTGACTTCGCGCCGGCGGCTTTGAAGTGGACTTAGAGAAATCTCCGGGGCTGGAGCCTCCGAGAGCGGAATCCGAAACACTCGATTGTGCCCTACCTACACCCGAGATAAGCGCATTGTAACGAAAACGGCGCAGCCGGTCGATAAAACAATGCTGTTGGTACGCCGAGCGGGTTATGATCTTGCAGCAGCGAAAATCCTCTGCTTATGCACATGAAGCATCTATTCTACAGATAAGCTTTTACCAAAAGAATTTATTGAAGACATAGGGGATTAATAAAGGTTTATCGACGCATGTTGGGTAGTTTGTCTGTTGTGAGATTTAGGCTTTTTGTATTATGGCGACGCGATCTGACGAAGAGCTGAACCATGTAACAGCTGTCTTATACTGAATGTTCATAATACAAGGAGTGGGCGCCCTCAGTGTTTAGATCTCAGAAAAGATTATATAAAAGCAAGAAGCATTGATTCGCCAAGGTGATGTGTGAGAGGTAAGGAAATATAAATCCATTTCGGGAATTGTCACGGAACGCTACGGAATAACCCCCGGAGACCGGGGGTACCGGGCACGGGCCTACGGCCCGCATATATATAGTGATTGGGCAATCTCTGCTACATAGATAGGGGTTTTCCCTCCTTGTGCAATAACAATAAGTTAATACTGGAACAACCAGCAGGCAGGACTGTGACAGGAATATAGGGGCTGCCAGAAATTGATTTTCGAGCTCAAGTTGCTTCACTTTGGGATCATTCCCTTACGGTCTATTTCGTTAACCTCCCTTTAGATCAATAACTCTAGCTATAATCTAAGATAGGCGATTCATCTACTCAATTGTTATTTCTCTTCTATTGGCAGGCTGGGGCATAGCTGTAGATTAATTCGGGTTGTGCACTCAGAGATACGGTCGATCGTCGTCCCTAATGATAATTAACGTTGCCGACACTCAGCGATCCAAATCCGTAGCTTAACCGTACCAGTTATGACCGGCCGACGAGATATAGATATGGCGATCTCGGAGATATGTGTTCATATGACACGTCATATTCAACCCTATTCCGCGAATTGTGGCAGAACTGATTGTTGAATTTATTAGCCCACCCACTCCTGCCATCTTTACTCCCTATACGCACCATATACAATCGAGCCGCTGTATTAACTAAGTGCTTTCTATAGCTTTCTATAGCCTCTACATTACACAAAACTGTAAAAAGAAATTTTTTTCAAACCGGAATGTTACGGCTAATTGCATTTTATAGCTTTGAATTACTTGAAGATATATTGAAAGTGGAGTAAAAGGTGGCAGGAGTAGGATTCATGCATGTAGCCCAAGTCCAGACGCCACCAACAACCAATGTGAGGAGGTGGCTGGTCGGCTCCAAACTCCGGTTTATATCTATCTGCCATATTTGTTGGAGTTCGAGTAACAGCCAGGATACGAGCTCGAGGGTCAGTCTATCTAAGACGCCAAGAGACCGCACTGTGTCCACTTTCTCAGCCCAGGCTCTCGAGCTGAGGATGCAGGCCTCTCGCGACGGAGGCCGTAACGCCTTATACATTCTCAAGAACCTTGAGGATGGCGACGGCAATATAATTGTTTTAAAGGGCATTATTTGTTTGCAGGCATATTACGACCGTATCAATATGCTTCCGGTGGAGGAGGCCGAGAGTATCATCGCTGCTGATGACGCTGGGAGAATTGTACATGACTGGGTCAGCCAGCCTCACGTCTGGAAAGAAATTGAATCCAACCATGAATATAACAAGTAAGGAATTCCGACCAACGCTGAGCGGCGTCAATTAAACGATTCACTAGGACCCTGATTCAGCTCGTTACATATATTATAGTCGGGGCTAGGCAAACCACCATGATCGAGACCTGGATGGGAGAACCTAAGAATATTGAGATAAGTCTAGCCTCCGACTTAAAGGCATTTCAAAAACAATTTAAGTGGAAATCCATTATGATGCGTTCGTCGACGGCAGCCCTCATTTCATGGCATCCAGAAGGACTTGCTGATTCTGGTTATGACTTCTTCTCAAGAAACTTTGACAAAACTTGGATTAACTCAAACGGAACCGACGATTACAAGTTGTCGAGGTATCTATGGAGCGATGTTACCACTATGTTGAGTGATGATTATATGTCGAAGAAGCAGGCAGCAAGTTCTAGAAGCTTCGAGCGCTGCGCAAACCACATTATTGCCGGTACAAGGTTATATTGTCCTCCCGGCCAAGCACTCGAAACAGGATTAATGGCATTAAACCACCCAAATCGCCCTTCTGCACACCAATTTCTCGCAGCTTGTCGTGAGGTATGTCACGATCGAGATCACCCACTTCGGTCTTTTTGGCCGAGAGGCTCATCGAAATCAGCGTCGAAGCATGAATATGCACGGTTCATCTACGCACTAGGCCATCAAGCTTCAAGAACTTTCAACAGACAGGGGCATTTTGATGAAGGGGCTCTCATCTTGAAAATTGTTTACGAAATATGGGGTTGGGATAGTGACTTTTTAAAATCCGGTCATCTCTACTTGGAACGACTCGAAAAATGGAAGCAGCGAAACCAGGAGATCATGAAGACTTTGCACCCGAAGTTCTATGCACCATTTGTATTTTAGATAAAATTGAAAGACTGGAAAGGCTGTCTGTGTCACAAGGGCTTGTATCAAGGGCTTGAGATGTGTTCTGATTCAACTAATAATCATCTATGGCTCAAGGGGCTCTGGATCTCCAGTCCTTCTGTCCAGCCAAGTGGGCAACCCCTAGGCTATATAAATAGCTTCATCTAGGTCAGCCGCCTGGCTTCCTCGCTTCCACTTGCCCTCGCGCCCTCTCGTATTGCTGTCTCGGATAGATCAGAACATACAGGAGGTAACGGGACGAGACGGGAAGCCCTAGATAATCCATAGGCTATACCACCCGATCATATGACTATTTACATGATCACGAATATGCATACGAATATGCAGTTCGCCAGCCCTGACCTAGGTCAGGCCTGGTTCCAGTCCCTTGGGTCCGTGTGACAGTCTGCGATGTATTATCGCTCAATCGAATAATTAGCTCTTTGGGCCTTGCTTCACTCGAGACCAGGTACAAAAGAGCAAAATCAAGAGGGGAAAAGCACGAGAAAAGCAGTGCCCGTTCTATCCCCTCAAACGTTGCATATTGTCTCGTTGTGATGATGCTTCAATTTACCCTGTGGACAAACCCCTCTGAAACTAACAATCTCTAGCGTATAAAAATAAATGCCGGTATCATCCAAATGATGCTCTCTGGCCAACAAACGAAGGCAATGGCGTAGATATAGTGACTCCTGTTGAATTGCAACGAGGCTCGACCAGAAGGGAGATAGATCACGGCATGGTTACCGCAGCCAGTGCAACTTAAGGTACAACAAAGTTTGTTCCCTTAGACTATTATCATCAAAGATCGATGTGATTGTCACCCTAGATGGGGCCGGCACGACTATTCTGTCTACATATAGACACCGCTGCAGACTTAAAAAAGGGGTTAGGAATTAACTGACAACTCCATTAAACGCTAATTACACTATGTTTACCAGCTACCTAATTGGCACATATTTCTGTTCATCTGGGCATTTTGCGATCCCCTATTACCTAGCACTGATTGAAGTGAGAGCAAAGTGTCTTACATATGTGTTTTATATTTACACATCATCTATTACAATTCTCAATTAAGTTAAATAGATGGCTAACATCAGTTAAACCCATAAAGACAGACGGTTGTAAGTCCTTCAGCTCATATGTCCTGCATTGGTTTCCAGAGGCAGTCTGGACGAAAAGCTGTTGCTAATAGCCTGTTGGCTGTATCCTGATGAAAGAAGCTGTTTGATTTCACTACATTTGCGACATTCATCTTCTCGGACGTGATGATGGATACGATTACAACATGACACACCTTACTTGCTCCCGTGGTGTCGGAGACACCACCAACCAATCTTGCTGGCGGGTCGACCGTCTGTGGAAAGATGTCAGCTATCGGGTAGGGGTAATCGCGATTTCAGAGCCCCAGTGACGATTGCTTCCGTCTCGTCTCGTTGTTTTCGGCCGTCTCGAAGCCGAGAGCCAGGCTCTTTAGCTTCGACATATGCGAAAACGCGCATCCCCACGCACCTCCCTGAACTCAACATTTCTGGCCGCTATTGACATTCACGGCGTATGAGGTCCATAGTGGGAACGTGATAATAGTTGCCTCTTGAAGCGATTGATCCCGAGTCTTTTCCCTCTCCCACTCCCACCGGTCACCACGGGGCAGCGTGATTCGGAGATGTTCGAGGTTCGCAAACCAAGCGGGGGTGTTCACCAACTATAGAAAAATGCCTTCTAGCCAGACTTGCCTGAGTAAATAGGCGCGCCGACCGCACTGGATCTTTCTTGTTCTAGGCCTGATACCGGCGTAGGGTTGCTCAACCGGTCTGTGACGAATCACTTTATGTTCGAACACTCACCGTCATGCAGGCTACAACGGGCAGGACTGTGGCAATAGAAGCGCTGCTCTATCTATAACAACAGCAAGGAACTGGTTTCGATAGGCTCGTCGACAGGTCAGCAACTAGGCGGTCTGGAGCCTCGTTGGCTCGGTGTTATCAAACCAAATCTAGTCGAAGCAGTGGTCCGGCCGCCGAATTTCACTAGATAGCCCTGTGACGTGTGATTTTCAGTAACTTAAAGGGTAGTGTGTTGGACGGACGAGACGTGAGCTTGCAGAGCCACACGGGATTAATCGTTCGACTTCACATTAAACTCGTAGAAATGTGACTAACTAGGTCGGTATGGGTGAGGCGATCAGATCTCTGGTCCTTTCAAACATGCGTGCCATGCGCTCGAAGATCAAAGACTAAGGAGCTTCCGGCGTAGGTGCTGGGTCTTGTAATTGCCGAACCTACTTATTAGGTTGATTGCTGTGGCATCGGAATATGGAGATTCTGTCGCCGCGAGCTCAATCAGAGGAGTCTGGTATCAGCAGGAAAAAAACTTTGTGAAAGGGACGCGAGAGCTGAGGGTTGACATCTTCCGTCGCAAGACGTTGACACAACTCGAACCATTGAGTCCGTGTTTGAGGTACCACCCAATCCGAATGTCCACTACGAAGAGAGTCTATCCGTCTCCATAAACCACAGTATCGGCGACTGTGATACATGGGGCTTGGATTCCACGTCCCGGCGATGTCTTGTTTTTAAACGCCAGAATGAAATCACTGAGTGAAACGAGTAAACTTATTGGAAGAAACGGTATTACGTCGTTGTCGCATAACTACCTACCTACCTTAGGTAGGTAGCCACAGCTAAAAGTGGAGACGTATAGATATGCATGGAGTGGAGCACATGCAACTGCGAGAAATGTGGCTGGACCTGCCAACTTTCAGCCTACAGTGGTCGCGGATCGCGACGGGTTTACTGACCAGGTCCTCTGCCAACCTCTTCGACAATTCGACGTGGACTCTCCACCCCTCCTCCGCGCCGTCCTTCACACACAGTGTAGAGTGCTGAATTAGAGGAAGTAAAAATGCCCGTCGTCAAGGGAGGAGTGTGGACGAACATCGAGGATGAGATCCTCAAGGCCTCGGTCTCCAAGTATGGGCTCAACCAGTGGGCTCGCGTGTCGTCTCTGCTGCCGCGCAAGACCCCCAAGCAGTGCAAGGCGAGATGGAGCGAATGGCTGGACCCGAGCATAAAGAAGATCGAATGGAGCAAGGAGGAGGACGAGAAGCTGCTGCACTTGGCCAAGTTGATGCCCACGCAATGGCGGACCATCGCCCCCATCGTCGGCCGCACTGCAAACCAGTGTCTCGAGCGCTACCAGAAGCTCCTGGACGAGGCCGAGCAGCGCGAGTCATCCGGCCTGAGCCTCACCGGGCCCGAGGGCGGCGAGACCCAGGCACCCACCGCCGACGACGTCCGGAGACTGCGCCCTGGCGAAGTCGATCCCGATCCCGAAACCAAGCCTGCGCGACCCGACACCATCGACCTCGACGAAGACGAGAAGGAGATGCTGAGCGAGGCTCGAGCCCGCTTGGCCAACACGCAAGGAAAGAAGGCGAAACGGAAAGCCCGCGAGCGCCAGCAAGAGGAGTCGCGTCGTTTAGCCACCTTGCAGAAGCGCCGTGAACTCAAGACGGCCGGCATTAACATCAAAGTCGTCACCCGTAAAAAGGGCCAGATGGACTACAATGCAGACATTCCATTCGAGAAAGCCCCCGCGGCCGGTTTCTACGATACGGTAGACGAACAAAAGCGAAACGAATTTCAGCGAGCTAGCTTCGACCCCCGTAAACAGCAGCTCGCGAACAAGCGCAAAGGAGAACAGGATGACGAGGCTGACAGAAAGCGGAGGAAGAACGACAAGGATGCGCCTTCAGCTGCTACCCAAGCTGCCATTAAGGCCGGTCAAATGCAAAAGATCCGCGAAGCGGAGCAGAGCAGCAAAAGAAGGGCACTCGTCTTGCCGTCACCGCAAGTAAGCGAAGGCGAACTCGAAGATATTGTTAAAATGGGCATGATGGGCGAACGAGCCAACCTTCTCGCCCAGTCCAGCGAGAATGATGCGACAAGAGGGCTGGTCAACACATATTCGAGTCTGAACACGCAGACACCAATAAGAACCCCGATGGCACCCGCGCAGGAGGATAGGGTAGCCACAGAGATTAGAAACATTCGCGCACTCACCGAGAACCAGTCAGCCTTGCTTGGTGGGGAGAACGCCGATCTCAACGAGGGATCCGGGTCTACGGGTTTTGAAGGTGCCACGCCCCGGAAGCAGGCTATCGCGACCCCCAATCCAATGGCTACTCCATTACATACCGGAATGAATGGTGTTGGTGCCACCCCTCAAAGAGTTGGACAGACACCTCTAAGGACGCCTCGGGATAGCTTTGCGCTCAATAGAGGCGATAATGAGATGGCATTAGCAGGCGGAGCTGCAAATGATATGCGTCTTCGCGAGCTGTCTATGAAACATCAGCTTAAACAAGGATTGGCGTCGCTACCGAAGCCTAAGGAAACTGAGTGGGAGCTCGAGCTTCCTGATGACCAACAAGAAATTATGGCTTTAGATGAGAGCGAAGAAGACTCCGAGGTCCGAGATCAACGGGAGCGCGCTATTCGGGAAGCTCAAGAACAATTAGAGTTAAAGAGACGAACTCAGGTAATGCAGAAGGGCTTGCCTCGACCAGACTTCGTGGACATCGAAGCTTTGACGAGGGAGGCGTCAGAGGTTAGCAACCCAGTAGAAGCGCTTATCGCAAAAGAAGCCGCTCTTCTTGTTGCCCACGATGCTGTGCGATACCCGATTGCAGGCTCGAAGGTTAAGGGTAATCCAACCCGTCTACAGGAGATAAATGATGCTTCGCTAGCCGAGGCTCGCCTCAAAATATTGATGGAGGTTAAAGACAAGCCGAAGCCAGAAGAGGTCCAAGCTGTTTGGGAAAGAGAAAATAGCAATGCACTGTTGTTGGGCTTGGGATGCTACGAGGACGACGAGGAAGAGGAGCAGGTGGCCGCTATGAAATCTGCGTTTGATGTAAGCCCTACCTCTCTTGATTCTGAATTTGACCACCTTTGAAACAGTACTAATGCCCCTTATAGATGGCGCAGGAATCCACGATAGCCACCGCAGAGAAATGCTCTAAGCTGGAGAAGAAGCTTAACCTCCACCTAGGAGGGTATCAACAGCGGGCAAAAACGCTACGCTCAAAGATGGGAGAAGCTGCTGAGGCACTCGAGAAAGCCACATCTGCGCTAGGAGGCTTTAGGACCTTGGCTGTATCGGAAGAAATCAGTATTAGGAGTCGTCTAGAGGCGCTCCGGGAGGAGGTGGGCTATGTCAGTCGCAGGGAGAGAGAAGCGCAAGACGCGTACCGCCAGACCAAAGCAGAACTTGACGATTTCGCTGAGGGCGTCAATAGGTATCACTAATGCATAAATATCAATCGGGACAATGCGAAGGAATTGTATAATAACAAATTGTATAATCGTGGTCTCGAAGAAACGGAATAGAGGATAAACTTAGATACCCAAGCCGCCTCTTGGCTAAGAACTCACACGTTCTCTTAACTATGCTACATATGATATTAGTTTTGGTTTTGTCTAACCCAGCTTCTTTCTCGACTACTTCTACTATTTCCGAGTCTATTTCCTACCCAAGCGCGGTAATTTAACGGGCAAAACCAACATCACGCTCACGACCGCGATGCCCAGACAAGCCAAAAACGTGGCCCTGCAAGCGGCGGCATAGCTCATGACGACCTGGTCCTTGGTCGGACCGGCGGGCAACTCGGACACGGCCTCGATACTGCTACGCACGCGCTCGATGAACCGTCTCTTCCACTCCTCCCCTCCCCCGTCGCCGTCGCCGTCGGCGTCGGGGACGGAGACGAAGGCGACGAGGTAGCGCAGGAGGGCGTTCTGGAAGACGAGGCTCGAGCACGCGACGCCGAAGACGCTGCCCAGCGCGCGCCAGAGCTGCAGCGTGCTCGTGACGACGGCCTGCTCGCGCTGCGGCGACGCCGCGAGCAGCGCGATGAAGGTCCCCGGGAACTGCAAGCCCTGGCCGACGGCCGCGGGCACGAGACACAGCAGGTACGCCCACACCGGCCAGTTGTCCCTGGGCATGCCCGACAGGAGGGCCGTGCCGAGGAGGAAGAACACGGCGCCGCTCACCATCGGCCACTTCAGACGGCCGAACCGTGAGATCAAGATCCCGGTTATCGCGCCCGCTGCCGACGCCGTGATGGTGGGCACGATGAGGTAGAGCCCCGATTCCGTCGCGGATTTAAGGAGCACGGCGCGGAAGAAGAGGGGGCTGGATGGGACGGGAGGGTTAGCTGGAATGTGTTTTTTTTATTCTCTTCAGGTTTTACTGCGCCCGTGGGACTAATTCCTTTGGATACCTGACTGGCTGATAGATAGAGACTGGCACTCACACATTGAATAGGATGGCGTTCATGAGAAACGCGGCTATGAAATTCGAGAAGACCATGTTGGCCCGCGGTGTGCTGTGTAGCAGAGCAAGGGGGATGATGGGTCGCTCGACGCGGCTCTCGACGTAGAGACATGTCGGGAAGCAAATAGCGAATACGACGAGCGAGGCGATGATGAATGGATGGGACCCTGTAGATGTGTCAGCTGGCCATCATCTGCGAAGGGCAGGTTAGGTTCATGAGCCAGCCCTCTTTGTAGAAACGGGATGCTGCTAACACGAAAAGGACGGGTCTTACATGGTAGGACATTGCCGCCGAGATTCTACGACGCGAGACCCTATCGTCAGCATTTTTTTTCCCGATGTAGCGCGGGCCTGGAATACCAAGAGGAAGATGCCCACTCACAAGTCCTAGAATCAGGAACGTGTTCGACGTAGTCAACAGCACCGAACCCTTGTAGTCGAACCCGCGCAGTGCCTGCGCGAGCGTCTGCTTCCCCCGCCCGTGTTGCAGGCCCAGGTCGGCGGGCATGCTGACGGCGGCGGTGGCGAGGCACAGCGCCAACGGGATGAGCTGGATCCCGAACTCCCACCGCCAGCCCAGCGAGTCCGCCAGCAGGCCGCCGAACGCCGCGCCCGACGCTGCTGCTAGCCCGTAGACGACGTTGATGAGGCTTTGGTAAGTGCCTCGTTTTCTGGGAAGGGGAGTTGTCAGCTTGATGGTTACTTTTCATGTTATATTTGGGTTAATCGGGGTATACGGTATACGCTCAAGTCTTATGTCTGCTCTACCGATACTACTACTACGCTCTGCGCGCTGTTTACTGCTTGCACATACTATTTTATGTAACGAGAAGAAACGACTGAAAGAAAATCGGTATTTGTAGAAAGGGAGTCAACGACATACTCAATGGGCACACAATCACTAATAGAAATAGACCCGGCCGTCATCATGCCACCGGCGCCGAGCCCGCAGAAGGCGCGCGCGGCGACGAAGCTGGCGATGGATGTCGCAAGCGCGCACCAGGCGGTGGCGCCCGCGAACACGGCCATAGTAAGCAGGTAGAGCGGCTTGCGCCCCAGGGCGTCGGACAGGCGGCCCACGAGCGGCTGGGTCGCCGTCGCCGTGAGCAGGAAGGCCGTCGTGAGCCACGACGCCGCGTGCGACGCGCCGAAGTACGATGTTATCACGGGGTGCGACGACGCCATGATCGTCCCGTCGAAGTTCGCGATGAAATACGTCAGCATGATCCCCCCGAAGACCACGCGGAACCGCGCCGGGTGCGTGTTCACGAGGAAGCTCGGCGGCGCGTCGTCGCTGTCGTCGTCGTTGTTGTTGGCGCCGTTTGCGTTATTTCCGTGTGAGACGCTGTTGTTGGCTTCCGCGTCTTCTTCTTCTCTGGGAATATCCTCTGGCTCCGCCGGCTTGAGGGGCCCGGGAGCAGGCGTCGTTGAGTCTTCTGGTGCTAGGAGCGGGTCTTGCTCTGTGCCATCTTCCACCTCATCGTCCAGTCTATCAGCACTTGATGTCACTGTTTCATACCGGGCTTGTTGCCCAGCTTGTAAAAGGGCGGTATGTTCATCCGGTTGATCATCACAATTATGTGTGTCTCCGGCCTGGTGTTCATGATGTGTCATTGCGTTGATTTCTCGCTCCCTTGGCGTCCTTTGGTGGTCGGAATATTATTTAGATAACATTGACATGTTTATCAATGGCTGACGGCGAGGCTATGCCAAGGAGAAATCCAACTACTATGTATTGTAGAGTAAGCCGGAGTAGGCTATGTCGCTTTGGACTCAACGTTCATCGCACAACGGCCCCCAGCCATTCGGGTTTAAGATGAGCAGCACGTTACTAGCCCCATATTTACGTAGATAAGTAAACACTCGCTTATGGCTTATTTATACATGGTTGCTGGAGCTGCAGGTGGTTCAGCATTCCTTCATGTCATATCCAGTTAGTCAATATGCACACTGTTTTATTTAAACATAGCATACACCGCTTTATGTAAGTAGAGCCGTGAGAGTCTCATAGCCCGTCTATTGTCTATTCCGTGGCCCCGGGGTATTCATTCGTCATGGCATCGTACAATCCAGCTCACAACGAACCACATGGCATATCTTACACGTCTTTCGGTTTTGTTTGAGAGGCACCGCACAGCACACCAGCGCCTATTATTGCCCCATCGTGGCACGGACTCAATGTCAGCCGGACTGGGGCGTGGTTCCCGAACTCTGCATCGATGATTGAATCCAGAAACGACTGGCAGTCCGATAGGTAGTTCTGGAAGTGTACAATACACCCGCCAGTGTATCCTACCACCAAATTCATCTTGTCAGCGTTCCCATTTGTTAAATTCTGATTCGTCTTGTCTCCTAGCGTGTTTGAGAGCGGTATATCGTCAGCACAGGCTAGCAGTCCTACGATAGCAGATGCAACAAGTGCTGCGGCTCTGACCTCAATGGATTTGGCAATATGATACAACGTTACCGCGATCTCTTCGGTCCATTCAAATGGCAGCTCAGAAGTGTTCGGCGGAAATTCCACTTCAAGCTTGCGTAGCAAGGTAGGTGGGTGCGGCGGTTGGTAATGGCTTAGGAAGGTGGTTGTCAGCCCGAATCGATGCAACAGCTGTGTGGGTAGATTCTTCTCCAACAAGCCGAAGTGGGACTTCATGTAATCCAGAAACATGAGGCGTGCTAGTTCGCCCAAATATCTCCCCGACGTCATGTATTCAAATGGTTGGAACCCGGGAGCTTCTACTTCGGCATCGAGCTGAATGTCCCACTTGCTAATCAAACCAAGCTTTCGTAGGGGCTGAACAGAACCGTTTATACTCCATTCGGTATTGACCGCAACTTTGACATCTTCGGCCTGATCTTCGGCCCTGCCTGTTATCGTTCCAGGCAACTTTGCAGGGTTGAGGATGCTTTGTCTTATGGGGATTGTTGCGTTGGTACCCGTGCCACATATGATACCCATTGCGGCTTTATGGCTGTGATCTTCTTGAAACTGGTAAATGAATGAAACCAAGGTGGCAACTGCATCGTTCAGAATCGCAGTGACTTTGATGCGTGGGAGGTCAGGAGATTTTGACTGTTCGTACCCATTCACGAGAAGGGCTCCCAGATCCAGCTTAGAGTCGATTGCGAAGCCCTTACCCATTGCCATGATAGTGGCATCCGACAAGGTATGCTGCACAACGGGAAAGCTAAAGGCGACGCCCATTGGAAGCTCACTGTCTCTTTCCAAGTTAAAAGCCTCGACCCCGTCGCTCACGACTTGGGCGATGCAGCTGCCAATCCAGGCAAACAACAAATCGGGAGTCCCAATTTTGAGTGTCTCCTGGATCGGCCATGATTTCTCTAAAACTCGGCGGACGTTCGACGCAGTCCGATCATCGGAACGATCCCCGTTCGTGGTGACTCCGTCACTAGTGCGAGCACTCTCGCTGCCCAAGAGCTCAATGAATCCAACCCTCAAATTCGTACCACCTCTATTTAAAAGTTAGTCAGCAAAATAGCACAAAACATGGCTAGTTTGTGGGCCGTACATGTCTATGGCAAGGTATCTAGCAAAATAGTTAGCCAATTGGTATTTAATATGTGAGTTAGTCCCAAAGCAAGAGAACGACATACCGCCCTTTCTCGCGTCCCCCCGTCGGACGCAAAATAGGTTCAGATATGGGAGTTGGCAGGAATTGTGTCAGGGATTCAGCAGCTAGGTGTTGAAAGGTCTGATACAGCTCGTGTGCGAGCACGTGAGCTTTTGTGACATCGATATGGAGGGGTTTGAGAAAGTGCTCCAGCTCCGACGTCATCGGAACCGAAGTCGACATATTGTCCGTTAATGCCTTGTCCTGTGCCATCCGCTTGCCATATGACGTACATATGTGTGGCGTGTAACAAGCAGCGAAGACGAGGTGGTCGTTGAGGTTGGCAACGGTTGCTGAAGTAGCTCCGAGGAACTGAGCACGCAACCCACGATGATCGATCCCGCTGGTCTTGCCTACACTTTATATACGTCTGTCTGGAGGATGAGATTGTGGTGCATATAAAGGATGTGCTTATGTACGTATATGTAGACGCACTGCAGCGAGGATGCAGATGTAGCAAGGAAGAATTGCCGACTCTGGGAACGTTGCAGTTGCAATTGCAGGAGAAACGCTGCTGGGCAGACCCTGATCAGCGTGGAGAAGCTAAGTCCAGGTCAGATCAGGTTGCGTGCACTGCCATATACGCAATACCGAGTATCCAGTATCCAGGTGGGCAGTCTAGAACAAATAGAATATTAAGGCCAGTCAGTCCATGCACCTATCACGCAAGGAGGAACGCTGGGCAGTGCACATATCAGGGGCTTCGTCAGGACCCTGAGGTCCATCGGCCACGCCTTAATAGGGTCGTATAATCGGGATGCATACGAGGTATCAGAATGAGTGCTTGGATATGATATCAGGTAAGGCACCTAGTCTAGACAGGTAGCGTACCTTACAGGTTGTAAGTAAAAGTAAAGTATTATTTCCGTGGACAAACTGTGCCTGTGACGCACCTGCAATCAGAGGAGCAAGAGGGGCACGAATCAGCTCCATAGATTGCTGGCTTGCTGATTCATTCAAGGTTGTCTCAGGCAGTGTTGCAGTGTGCGTAGGGCAATGTCAGCCACCCGAGACAACGTTTTGTATGCTGGAGACCAGTCAAATGATAGCGACTGATTGGCTACGGCTTTCCGCCTTGGCCCCCAACGTCCGGGTAAACCCTGATCATGTATAACGTGCCCTGGGTCAGCTGCATGCCTGCCGTTATAGGCAGGTGCCCAGTACTTAGTAGGCGTAGACATTGCCTATGTTCGGAATTAAGGGGCTCCCGTGTTCTGGCAGTTGATCCGTCATCATCTCATCGCTACCTAGGTACTCGACTATTGTCCCCGTCCCCGTCCCCGTCATCGTCGCAACAACTTTGCTTCGCGCCGACGACTTGATACCCTCTGCTTGTATTATACGTATCACTATGGTTTACCCGGCAAATTAAACTTGTATATATCACCTACAATAATCTCCGAAACCCCTAATCTAGGTACTTTAATCGGCCTGGCCAACCATGGCCGCCAGAATCACCCTTCCCCTCAGTGAGTAACACCGCGGGTTGTTTATTGCCTTCTCTTGTGCTAGGGCTAGCTGTCGCATCCGGGGTCGTATTCTTCGAGGCAATACGCCAGGCAGCAGTTCACTGACTTATGCCGTTGTAGTGGAGGACAAACGGCCGGTACGGAATCGAGCTCGCCGCCGACATCGACCGGTTCTGCTTCTCTTGCTCAGCGCTATTGTTATATACGGGCTGTACGCTTTCGGCTTACTCTCGTCATTTACGACCGCGTCGCTACCGCCTCGCTTGAAATCAGTTCAGTCCTCCGATTTTCCCGCCGAGCACGACGACGCCAAAAATGCCGTACCAGCTGTCTCCGCCCGAGAGCTGGTCCCGCTGGAAGCGCACATTATAAGCAAGTGCCCCGACACGAGAGACTGCCTAAAGGAGTTGCTTCTCCCGGCTATGATTCGAGCACACGAAAAGGTGAACTTCACGCTCACTTACATTGGGACACCGACTGAAAACGACGGCGTCGAATGCAAACATGGGCCCGGAGAGTGTATGGGAAACATCATTGAGCTATGTGCTCATCAGCTGTATCCAGACCCCAAGATATGGTTGGGGTTCACTATGTGCTTGACAAGAGATTATCCGGCGATTCCTCAACGCGAGCTGGTGGAGGATTGCGCGCTAGAGCATGCCGTTGATTTCGAGAAGCTGAACGAATGCGCCACTAGGGATGATGGCGCTTTCGGCATGGCGATGCTACGTGAAAGTGTTAAGAGATCTGCTAGCGTACGTTCCATCACGATCTTCAGACAACTATCTACGTGGGTCACTAGCTTACATTCGTGCTACAGCTTGGCGTGAAGACGAGCTGCACAGTCCGCTTAAACGAAGAGACATACTGCGTACGCGATGGCGGAGAGTGGAAGGACTGCCCCAGCGGGGCATCGGTCAACGATTTAGTCATTGCGATAGAGAAGCTCTATCGTTCCTCTTGAGAGGCTCGAATATCTCCGTCCACAACTCTGACGCCTCGCCCACCGTATAACTTATCGAAATGCTTTCCATGCCTGTCTCTTCGCCTCCTGCCATATTCTCGAGCTGCTCGATGATACTATCCATACCGACTGCTTTGCCCAGCGATTGTGCCGAACCCCCTTCCAACATGACGTGAACGACATGAATGTGGAAATGATAGTACGTCGGCTGGTAGTGGCAGAACAGCTTCAATTGATCTTTTTCGATCTGTGGGTACGTCTTGACTGTGGCGTCGATCAGC
Source organism: Xylaria longipes (assembly GCA_025201785.1). Taxonomy (NCBI): domain Eukaryota; kingdom Fungi; phylum Ascomycota; class Sordariomycetes; order Xylariales; family Xylariaceae; genus Xylaria; species Xylaria longipes. Next base: position 40,831 of record MU619816.1, read on the forward strand.
TTGGCTCTCATGTGTCTCAGCCAGGGAAGGTGCGTTTTCTTCAGGTCCCGCAGGCTCCAAATATCCCGACGCTCGACGATACCGAGCAAGTGTAACGCGTCGATTGTCTTGCGATCCCAGTGCAGATTGGGTAGTAATAAGAAGCCCTCGTCGCCATCCCGTCCTAATGGCGTCCTGTATATCACGTCCTCAACTTCCTTCCGCCCCTCGATGATATTGTAGACCCAGTTCAGGCGGCCCTCTTCGCGGCCCGCTTGCATGAATGGTCGCACCTTGTCGCGGTATATCTCGGGGGTCTCAGTCACGAAGCGGAATCCTTGGCGACTATGCTTTTTGATATGCTTGTCGGTACAAGGGCAGATGAGGTCGATCTTGAAGTCGGCAAACTTGTCTTTCTCGTCATTCTGGAGGATTGGGCCCCCGGAACCCAAAAACCAAGAGTAGATATCATTGTTTCCAAGGTTCGTTATGCTGCGCAGGTTTGCGGGTAGGGCGGATAGGTATTCGGGTGCATCGGGGAAGGGAGCTCGGTCGAGGATCAGAAGGGCGGGTTGCGAATCGACCTGGCCATAGAGGTTGATGCGTCGACCCGATCCATCTACCTCGAGTCAGCCTCGCTCTGTATATAAATCGCATGTGAGAGAATTGCCTTGGTTCAAGATGCGTTCAAATTGAAACTTCGGGATTAACGCCTCAGCGCGCCTTTTGCTCTCTTCGGTAGTAGACATTCTCAAAGGCTAGGGACCAGCTATCCCAGCGTATAGTTATCGTGACAGTAACTGGCTTGTTGACGTGACGTCGGCGTCCTTTCAATAATCTCTACTTGTTTTAATGATCAAGCAGTTAGATTCATAAGGTGCTACACGGGTAGGTCTCGCAAAGTGCTTCGACCCCTCAGTGACTTGAGATCAGCTTGCATCTTGCATGCAGGGACCCGGCCTGACCCAATTACTGTACCCCACCATGGCCTATGTACATACCTTATCTCCTCACACAAGCGGCGACCAGACTAAGTTGTCGCCGATTCATCCATCAAGCAAGTAGGTAGTCTAAGTAACCTACCTAGGTACCTACCTAAGTAGGTAGGTTGGGCGTTTAGAGCTCACAGCACCTAAACTTCTTGTACTGTAAGTTTACTCAACCGTCATCTTTCCGAGTTCCCCTGTATTGCCTATTACGGCAACTAACCCATGTCCATCATTGCGGTGAATTGAGCACAGAACACCCGTGTAGCGTCACGACGAGATGAAATAAAATATACGGTCTGCTTGTTTTATAAATTCTAAGGCACGTAGACGCGGGCAATCATAACTCGTATCGAAAACTCGCCCTATAATTGTTCGTGGGCTTGTCTTGTTATGATGAATACGTCCGGCATGAATAACATTTGGAGAGGTGTGGTTATGAGGATGTGATTAAGACTAAGCTAGCGTTAAGAGATCACGGAGTGAATAGAAGTTTTATCAGAGTCTAGTAGTAGGATATTATGCAAAACTCACTTATATATAGCTATGATAGCCATATCAATACTACTTAGGTAGGTATCTACTTAAAACCCATTTTATTATCAGAGGTGACAACGTCGAGATATCCATCTACATATTACTATAACGTAGTAGGTACCTAATAAACGTAAAGCTATATATAGAAGCCCTTATATTAGGTCGACAAATGAAAGTGTGACTATAACCAGACTCAGCTTGTCTTGAGTTTCTATCTTGCAGTCGCTTCGGCTCGACTACCATTTATAGCGTTAGGAAAGAGGTGCCCGAATGCTTTCCGCTTTCATATACGGAACACGAAATGCACACTTGGTTCGTCCGTTTAGGTACACAGGAAACGTCGTTGCTGCCTTGTTCTATTCCCGGAGAACACGGCCGGCACCCGTCTCCTTCTCTCACAGTATCGTCCCATTTCCAAGAGCAATCGACAAAGCTACGTTGGGCAAATATAGTGATATGCAGAAAACGTCTCCGGAGTATGTCTATGTGCTTCTCTAGAGAAGCAGAATACATCTATAGATGTTCCGTCAATAGGGCACAGAGACAGCGGAGTGTTGCGTACATCTCAGGCACTCATCGGAGCTTGGATATATCTATCTTTTTCGGAGACACGCCGCGCACCTAATTTAAGAGTATGCCCCCGGTGTGGATGGTTGATAACCAAATAAGAGACATGAAGAAGCCTAGCCCAGTCCTTTCCCACGGCACGACAGACGCCGCCCATTTTGTAATAGCTTAAGACGTCTAGCTTCCTCTACGCGAGGGCATTCAGAAAGCCAGTCATGTTGTGTCTTCCAAGCTTGTGTGATCATTCAAAGATAAGGACGAGAATGCATTGACAATATCGCGACGCGAGAGGGGGGCGGTTACATCGACCACTCACGACAGGGCCAAATAGATGACTTTTGATAAAAAAAGCCCACAACAGTGTACTTCTTAACCTGGGCCCTAGCGTTTCCTGGTAGCGAGATGACGACGCCGCCCACTACCTCCTGTGTCATTGGCTGCTTGCCAAGTTTCCTCCCACTCTCTTTCTTGCGTTTGGCACCCAAGGTCCTGGGTGGGTTGCGCTTCTTGAAAGAGCCTGAATGCTAAGTTGACAAATACTGACTGACATGGGCATGGGGTCGTGAGAGCTTAGATCATGGGAGCTTCAATATATCAGTTCTGTCCGCGTTTTCGTAAGTTGGACTTTGAACCGTCTTTTAATTTATTTACTTAATTGAACATCTTTCTAGTTCTCAAACTCGTGCAACTTGAGCAACCTAGACAAAAATAGTCGGCTTGCAAAAGGAGTGACAGGAATTCCAGCGCAACAAACTCTTCGGTTATGGTTACAACTTCCAACAAAGTGTATGACAAACCCCCCTCAACTATCCAATAGCGGACTTACTCAAGCCAAACCAAAAGGAAGCAAAACGGCGAACAGAAAACTAAACAAGACAGGTACCAAACATTAAGAACTCGGACTCCTCGCCAGACTTTGTCTTTTAACGCAATTTAGTCCTCGGATGTAAGCAAGGTTATAAAACAAGGCTAGCCCACCACAAAAAACCTGTTGCCGTGTTTTTGACACCCACAGAACCCCTTAACCTTAACCTGGACACCGGAAACGGAAGATTCAAAAATCGATTGAACGCCGTCTCATCAAAGTATAGGGAAAGGGGTATTTATGATGATGATGATGATGATGATGATGATGATGAAGAGAGCATTAGAAGTGAGAAAAACGTCACAGTCGTTATTCAGAGGGCTAGGCCGCTACCGTCTCCAGTCCAGCGGTACAAGGCCAACAACTCACGGCGTCGCTGGTGCTGCTCGCCGAGATCCTCGGGTATCCGGCCGCGAACCTGGGCGAGGGCGCTCCGCATCACTCTACTGAAATTACGCTATTCGGACAGATGTTAGCTGGGTGAGCACATAGAAAGGGATAGATAAGGCATGGCATGAGAATGGCTGCAATCGACATACCTGGTATTCAGTGTTCAGCGTGACGACGCAAGCCTCGTGAGCGCGGATGATGGTCTCGCAGGCGCGGACGACGCTGGCAGATGCCTCGCCCTGGAGCTTGTCGGCGATGAGAAGCAGTAGGAACGAGCCCTGCAGGAGATAGATGCCGTAGAAGAAGGGCATGAACTCCAGGCCCGGGTCGAACTCGAGAATGTTGCTGATCGCCTCGGCAGCCGACACGGCATGGCCCGTGGCCGTGATGAAGCTCTGGGACGAGATCCACAGATCGTTGTCGTCCAGCAGGTTGATGGGGTCCCACTTGCTGGTGAGCAGAATGTGCAGCACGTGCATGACGTGCGTGCCGTAGGACACGACGATGCGGGTTTGGATGTCGGACTCGGTCATCCGCGACGTGCTGGTGTGTGCGGAGCGCACCGACGACGAGTCGAGGTGGTCCAGCTCCGAGGGCATCTCGAGCGTGGCCGATTGCTCGTTCTTGTCCTCGGAGCTGGCGTTGAAGTGGCGCTGCTCGAAGTTCTTCAGACTCTCCTCGTACGTCTCGAGATGCCTGACGATCTCGGCCTGTTGATCGTCCCACTCGCGGGCTGGACGGAAGCCGACACCGAACCGTGGGTGGTTGCGGGCGTGGTGGAGGTCGACAATCTCGCCTAAGATGGTCATCAGGGGTAAGAAGTAGCCGAAGATGCTGTGACCGGTGCATTTGAACTGTGGCCCGTGTGCTCGACCGCTATCCTCGGTTAACTCGTCACCCAGGGCAGGGTCTGTCGTGAATGAACCGAAGTTTCCGTTCTGCCATTCCGTATCGTCCATGGGTTGGAGCAGGCCCTCGCACTCGATATCGAGCAGTGAAAGTGGCCGGTTATAGCAAAGAGCTAAGTGGCGGTCCATGACATAGACGAGCCACCATATTCGCCTCCGTTCTTCGCGTTCTTCTTCGCCGACTGCGCCATTGCTGCCTTCGTTCTCAAGCTCGGTCGCCATATCACTGCCATGTTCGATTTCGTTCACATCTCGAGTTGCTGATGGTGCGTTGGGAGGCAGCTCCCGGCCCAGCTTCAATTCTCTGGCGAGAGACCATGCCGCATTCCACCACCGCATGCTGGCCCCCTTATACTCGCTAGCCGAGACCACCGTTGCCAGGTGTATGTAGGTAACGACATCGTCTAGTGACCCAGCTGCCCCGAAAGCCCCGGGGTCTCCTCCATTGATGTTCTCCATGTTCATGGAATTGGGAAGGTTTACCCCGAGACCGCCTAGGGAAACGCCATCCATGGCGGGGCTGGATAGTGGTGACGTATCGCCTGATGATGTGTGAATCAAAGGCTTCAATAGATTGACAGTCAACTCGAGCAGCTTCTGGCAAATCTTGCCCCTGGCTGACGGAACCTGGGTCAAAAAAGGAGCATCGCTCGTCTGGGCGGCTACCCAGAGCATGCTCGCTAATAATGCTGGTTGACACTGCCGGGGTTTGCTCGGATGCAGGAATGAACGTTTTCTAAAGATGAATCCAAGAACGTATGGCGACATTGGATGGGCGTGAGCTGATGAGGAGCTCGAGAAGTATAAATCGATCAAATCGCAGGCAAGGGAGACGGGGATTATGTTGCCCAGGTGCGGCAAAAGCGGGTTTAGCACAGGATATCTGAGCTGTTGGTGATAGGTATTTTGTGGGATGTGTGTTTGATATTGAGGCGGTGGTGAATTCATGTTCATCCATCCAGGCGAGCCAGAATCTCCGCCAAGCGCGTACGTGCCAATTGGACTGGCTTCCATACGAAACCCTGCTGAAGGGTTGGCGCCGTAGCCAGTTGGACTGTGAGCCTGGAGAGAGTACGGTAGATCAGGATAGTTAGATAGGCCTCCTTGGCCAGATCCGTAACCTCCGTGTGACGGGTTACCCATCAGCTGGCTGATCGTCTGCCTATCGAACGGGTTGTGAATGTTCCCGTATCCATTGAAGTCCAGAGGGGCTGGGCTCTCCATGTGTTCTCTGTCTAACGTCAGGGAATGGTTAACTAAGCTAGCCTGTTGAGAGCCGAACTCAGCTAGGCTGTCAGGGCTCCCCGTCCTCTGACTGCGATCCATGGCATCATCGTCAATCTCGGCCATAGCTTTAGCAGATGTTTCGTTTTGCTGCTCCTGCTTTGAGGAAGTGGCATCATCCGTCCGGCCTTCGGTACTCGACCCATTTTCGTCATTGTGTTCGGGCGATTTTTGGCCACTCTGACCCGCAGCCGCAGCCGCTTGTGCTGCTGCTTGTTGAGCAAGATCTTTCCGCGACGCCTTTCCACGCTTTTTCCTCTCGCGAATATACTCGCACCCAAGTCCGAATTCTGTCGGCTATCAGCTGCGCTCTAACATCCAGCATCTAAGAAGCAGTATCATCCTACCTATACAATGGGCGCATGGGTGTTGTCCATCACACTTAGTCCTGAGCTGATTGCATTGGTCACAGGCCCTACTGATCCTTCTCCTGATTGGCCCAGAAGACCCCGTTGCTCTCGTACCAGGCCCCCCATATGGATGCTGACGGTGTTTCTGTTGAGGTGCTCTTGTGAGATGAGGGGCATGGATGCCGACATGTTGTTGAAGGTGCTGGAGAGTGTATTGAGGTCCATGACCGAATGTCTCTAAACCAGCCGCATGGAGGTGACTTCCAGGGACGTGAGCATTGGACAAGATGGTATTCGACGGTATCGAATGATACGGGGAGAACCGTTGAAGTGGGTTCGACAGCATTTTCGAGTAGTCTGATCGTGGTAACGGTTTAAGCAGAGAGGTGGTTCAATTCCATGTATTTATCTATTAGATGACCATGGCAGAAACCTGTAAACTTCGAACGAGGGCGAGCAGTTGGGTGAAGTGTGGGTGCATCCAGAGTGCGTGAACTCTCAACTAGGCCCAGAAGATGCGCGATGGGTAGAGCTATATGTTCCACGGGATAGCAACTATAATATTTTTCCTCGCTTTGACTATAGCGTCCCCTAGGATGGCGGTTTGACTAAGGAACGGACCGACAACCTCTTCTTAATGATGGAGCTAGAAGCATAAGCATGATGATAGGGTGATCTGCATAGTGGACTCAAGACAGCAAGCAGAGCAAATGATCAGCACGAATTGGACGGACGGCACAGCTCTCCACGCAGAATACAGGATACGCAGTATCCCAGGCGGGTAGCGGGGTTGGGTGTAGGAGCGTAAATGAGTGGGTGATGGACGATATCCAGGGGTCTGACAGCTCAGTCAGTCAAGAATTGGTGTGCTCATCTGCCACGTTCCGTCGAGTGTCTGTGACTGAAACCTCAGTACTCTCTCCCAGACTTGTAATAATATTGACCAAGTTAACGTCAGGGATTTCTGGCAGGTTCGGAGGGACGATGGGCCAAGGGAAGACCAGAAATGTCCGATCTGATCAAAGCGATGTCCTAGGTCTGGGTTGTCCACCTTTCCAACGACTGCTTGTAATTCCGCGCGCTTGGCATGCATATAAAGAAGGGGTTCCTGGCCTGCTCCAACCCGCTTCGATTGGCGAGGGGGACCCTCTCTACTAGGGCAATATAGAGAGGCAGCGTAAGTATATATTGTGCTTAATATACGACGACGGCACAATGCTATGCTGTGGCAAGTGAAGTGACTAACCGACTGGGGCGGTAGGGTCAGAAGTTTGGTAGCGTTTCAAGAACGGTTGTTTTCTGGGGGGAACCGCATCTCGGCCTTGCTTGTTATATGGCCCGCTTCGTGACTAGAGAACGACCGGAGACAAGGATTTGACTGGCTCGGAGCAAGCGGGCAAGGAGTATTCCAGGCATTCGCATCGGCTGACAGTACGACGACCCACCAGTCAAGGTGCCGTTGACGGGACTCAGTATATGCATACTATAATGTAGACCAGAGCCGACCTCTACAATTCACATAGAGCTCTAACCTGGCCGATGGAACCGACGTGATAGTATCTACTAGGCGGTCATATTTCATGTGCGTATTTTAATACGGGCACTCTTAGCAGAAAGCTGCTGGCGCTATCGCTTATTATGGTGAGCTTAATCTTCTCTCTTCTTGGCCTAAGGAGCCTAGGGTTTTTAGTGTGCTCTTTTAGCATGAGTAAGGCAGATGTCCCGGAATATGCCATTCGCGAAACCCCGTTCATACGATAGCCTATGGTTATCATGATTGGCAAGGTCAGGAAATACCAGCGACGAAAAGGGTCTTCATGAACCGGATCGGTTTACGGAGTGTCAATATATTACGGGGGCAAAGAAGTCCGAGGAGGGAAATAGTCGTCCATCCCCAGCTTTTCCAGCGGATCCGTGCCATCCATGGCGATCGATGCAACCCAGGCAGTCTTGGCAGACTGTCAATTCTCCCTTTCGGTAGTTCACGGCCTCAAAGAAAACACCCCTTCTCAGCAAGTATCGCAATTATTTTTCCCCCTTTTATTGTCTAGTGGTATTTTCTAGGATGATTTACGCCTCCCAATTATTTAACGAGTTTGCACTTAAACCGATTATACTAGAGCGGTTTAGACATGGCATCAATATCCATTTTCATTGTCGAGTGATCATCCTTACCTCACAACTCACAAGCTATGTAATCTTGACTTCAAGATTAGCCCGGGTAGGATTTGATACTATACTATACACAGAGATCACCAGACTAGGCGGTAATAGGTTGTTGGGAAGAGCACTGACAATGCTAGCGTTGCAACGGAGGTCTGGCAAGATCCTCGCCGTATGCCTTGAGTATGTTCGTCTCATTCTGACCGTGTTTGAGGATGCGCATCAATGATTGGCGACATATAACTTATTAGGGATAGTTTGCCGCCCCCGCGATTCTCGTTTGATGGGAGCGGCTTGATGATGCATAAGTAGTCGTCGTAACAGGATCTATCATCTTTTGAGCGAGGCGCATGCAAATCTCACGGCGATATCCGTACAGTTAAAGCAACCTCGAGTAAAATGCTGTCTTCAGATACATATAGGCAAGGCATTAGGTGGCTTTAGATGTAGCTGGAGATACTGTAGTACTCTCAGTTGATTCAAAGTCAACTGTATAACCGTCCCTTTAGAAAGATCAATTGCATGATGGTAAAGGCTCGGAACATCAAGACTGCTAAGCTCATAGGCATTTCAGAGCCAATCGTTTTGTAACCGATACAGTCACCATCCGTCAAATTATCTCTCGCTGTTTGGCGATGTTCATTGTCAAATTGTGATTGGCCGTCTCGAGCTCAACTACACAGAATTTATGGGCGGTATCACGATCTAACAATCGGTCTATGCATTATGTAATGAATGTCCTTGTTAGTGAGACTCGGCCTTTCCTGGAAAACGAGTAGCCAGATACGAACAACCTAGGAAAGAAAGTAGGTAGTCTAGAGTTTGGTGTCACAACATGCTAATTTCTAATTATTGCCAAGACGGACCGGCGAATACCTTCCCCAAGCGTCACCTCCACTACTCATTACACCAAACCCTCTGACACCTCTACCAAGTTAGGCTGCAGAGGGTCGACGAGCCCCTCACGACGGTCAGGCTTCTCCGCGCTTCACGGCCTTTTCGCTCGCTAACCCCTCACGAGCATGCAGGCTCACCATATGGCGCTTGCATATGTGCATATGCACCACATCGATCAACTGTTTCCCGCATGCAGGAATGGTACGCTGTTCTGTTTGGGTGAGAATGCTAGACCGTTGTATTCGGTCTACCGTCACGGGGCCGCAACATTCAGGTAAGTCGGGCCTGTAGTATTCTATAGTACCAGTATTATAGGCAGACGCAGAAGATATTCAAATTCGTATTCGGCGTGTAAGGTTTTTGTACATGTTCATTTCACAAGCTAGATTGATTTGGAAGACAAAGGGTTAGGTACACTTAGCTATAGCTATTATTGAAATGCCGGCCACAAACAAGGGCCAATGTCATAAAGTGGAGTAGACCAGTGTTTTTCTCTTCAAAAGGAAGAGAAAGTTGTCGTTGTTGATGGGTTGTTTCTTTCGGATACCACCGAGTCGCTTGCAGTGCCGATCTAGTGTGGTCTAACCGTTAGCTCTATACTTGACAAGCAGGACGCCTCAGTTTGCTACTCCCTAATGAGGGCATGATCATCAAGTGTGGGGATAGATTAATTGATGTCGGATCCGGGGGCTGTACGGGATAGGTTACGGGCGACAAGACGGTGGACAAAGTTCGCTCTCACCTGCTTATGGGTATTACAGCATTCGCGAACTGGTCAATATGGGTAGAGGAAGGTGTTTGTCTAAGTCAAATGACATCATGCGAACAAAGCCCGGTACAGAATCAGACTACATGGCGGGCACGGGTACACAGCTGTACTCCTGTATTGTTGCACAGAATCTGGGGAAGCGATCTGGATATCGCCGAAAGGAGCCGGGGGGCGGACCGAATATCCTGGCTGTACCGGACTTCCTAGACGATCGAGTTCTCGCAAAGAGTTCCCATTGGCTGCTTACTGAAAGAAAAGTGCCGGGACCAATGTAACCAATGGACACAGCACACGCTCAGCAACTTGACGTCGAATGGGCTCTTACGACCCTGAGATATAGAGAGTCGGATTCCAAGCTATGATACACATTAGCTTTCAACCTTGCTTGGACGCTTTGAAGGGCGTCTAGCCGCTACCATTTCAACTGCCGACCGCTGAAAAGCTTAACGGCGGTACTAGTCTCCGTAGTAGCTGAGAATGGTGCCTCCATGCACGTCAAGGCATTCTTCGGAAAGGTCGCGTATATCCGTCTACGCCAAGCCAACGCATTTAAACCTCATCGGACGCTTCACGAATTTCGTTTCGTGAAGTCGGGCGTTTATAGACAGCCGAAATACTACTCGCCACGGATTCCTGGCGTTCAAATCCGGCGATGTCGATAGCCCGGTGAACGGAGAGTCGGCAGCGTATGCGCACCCTTTGCTGTTGCGGTATCTACTACGGTAGTGGGATGAGACAAGCGGCGAAAACAGGAAGCTCAGCAGCACATGCATGGAGCTGAACTTCAGACTACACAAGTATGCACCCAATGACAGCGACAACTGGCTTCGAGGCCAGATACAGCTGAAGTCGAATATAACGCCGAAGCCTACATTTCAAGTGTGCAATCTGAGGTTCACAACGGTGAGTCCATACATTTAACATGGCACTTTGGTTCTATGGGGCTGTGAAAACGAGGAGGGCTGAGTGAGCCTCGAATTTCTCAGGCTGTCGCCTGATATAGCTGTAGCTAGTTGGCAATGAAATCGCTCTCATCGCCTATGTCAGATGACTGTGAATCCTGCTTGCCATTGCCAATTAATTAAGAAAATACCAAATTAGAGCAGTAGAGAAAGGCATACTATTCATATGCTTGGCATTATAGGTGGGCTCAGACATTGACGTTACAGCGTAAGCCGCTATCCCGACAACGGAAACCTGGACCGAGAGTCCACCGCCGGCTCGGTTAGATTTTTACTAATACGTTGTCTAACCATAGAGACCACAGAGACCGATACTTTTGCTAACGGTCGGCCCACCTAGGCTATCTTGCCGGTAGACGCCAGAGTTCTGACAGCGTGGTGCCGGCTGCGGTAGGAGTGCAGGAATGCGAGAGCAGCGTCTCGCAACTGGGCGTCATTGGCTCATAAGAGCGACAACACCTGGGGCGGTACCTGGTTATGAGGTGGCATCCGTACCTGTTTGTACCGCCTCGTGAAAGAACCATACTTCTCTTACGACAAGGAGCGTGTCATGTGTATCACGGCTTCCCGGGTGCAACTTTTCACCTTCCTTGACGCTGTGCTCACCGAGCGAATGTCGTCAGTCTCGTTGACAGATCCAGTTGCGATGGCACCGTGGAGATAGAATCGTAAATGTCATTATCATCGGTCCCAGAATATCGCAATCTAAGGATTCTCCGCTTCTGTATGCTAAAATAAATGGAATAGCGCATTCATAGCGTGTACGCCCTTTAACGCGGATCTAGGTACGCCATCCCGCGTAGCCGCGTCTCCAGGGTGGTGGAACAAGGACATTAAACAACTACCGAGGCGCTAAACATATAGGTCCGACCATAGGAAATACGCGGCCTTGACGAGATTTTAATATCCAGATGTTGTATCATCAGGTTCCAGAGTATGAAACCTACAGGTACGCGCGCGTCTCATGCCTCCAAGTGTCACCGGCTTGTGGAGCGTTTACTATTTCGTATAGGAACGTCTACTACGCATGCGTATCCTCCGTTATTGTATAGCCCATAGCAATTCTTTTTCACAATTTTCCTTGTAAGAGGAAGTTTATTATATGCCGACGTGTCCCTCGCTAGTCGACGTCAATCTCACATAAATGCAGCAAGGATGAGAGAGACGTGCATTCTCCACGACGCTTAAGAAAGTCCCGATGTTTCATTCGGTAAAGCAGTGTACCTAGGCAATACAGAAGAAAAACTTCATGTTTTCCACGTGCGTACAGAAGATATGAGCTATCCAAGTTGAATATCTGACAGAACGTATAGACTTCAATGACGCTCTGGAACGACGGGTTTCCTTCCGGATCTGTTATGCCTTGAGTCAACAGGGTTTGCTCGGCAGCCTACCAGAGATCTGGGGTACAGTAGCTTAAGAAGACGAGAGATCTCTGGGTAGAGCCTCTAGACACATAAGATAATGTGGCCAACTGCCGTGTTCCTGAGGGGACAGCTTATGCGGCTCACTATAGGTTAACCCTCCTTCGGAACACATCGACACAAGCTTCTCCTTCCGTGAGCACAAACTAGTTCTGGGGGTCTGCTGAGCTTCCTGTGATGCTACGTCTTATCGCTTAGTGTATGCGTGATTTTCGTTCTTGGGTCGTATTCCTGCATCATATAAAGCTTTGCCTGGAAGGCGAGCCATACTTTAGGTTATCCCGGGTTTGGCCACTTCTCTAATAACCTCGTTCAAGCAGTCCGTTTTCCCCTTACGGAAGAAGTATATGAGCCCAGAATCGGTATTAGGTAATTGCCAATGCTGTTGCCTCCTTAGAAAAGACCTATAGTGTGGCGATCAAGCGCTTCTCGTTGGACCCCTTGCATGGGACCATCATCTAGATTGGCATGCAGATAATGAAACCTCCACATTCCCGATTAATTAGTTGATGGTCGAGGCCACGCAGAAAACGAGGATCAACTGAACTGACGATCAAACCCCGCACTATCTTGACCACCATCTGAACTGTGGCGACCCCGGATCGACAGCGAGGGTATCTGCCGTTCGATACTTCATGCTCTTCATTCTTACCAGTAGACTATAATGAGTGTCGGGGATGAAGTGGGCGCCTGACGGACTGGCCGCTCTAACCACACCACTGCTTCACGATGATCATTCGCCACATTACAATGCTACCATCACACGGTGCTTCTAGATCGTACGAGGGCTAGTTACTAAAAGAGATTAACACTCTGCGATATAACTTCCATTCCCGGAGGCGAGTCGCCACTGTCGCTCACCTTGCCTCCTGGTTTAACATGACAGACAAACGTATCAGATCACTCTAGATGCTCGGTGGGACATGGGGATGTAGAGTTTAGAAGGCCTCACGTCATGCGGCCTCGACTATGCGCGGAATGTTCATGGTGATACTACTTGCCTTTACCACGCAATTTTCACAACTCACTTCAACAATGTGGTTTATTTTTCCCAGACTATCAGCTTTAGGCAGCTTCTTTACGGATTTTACGCAATAGGTAACCACCTTCCCCGCCCTCTGATACACTACCATTAGCAACAAATGGTTTTGACATAGGGCAAAGTGACAATGGCGAACGACCACACGCAGTCCTCCTCTTTAGATCATATAGGTTGCAGGATTTAAAATAATTTTCGCTCATCTACTCATTCAGATACGGCAAAAGTATGGCACGGACCCTTTAACAGAAGTTCCTACTTTAACCAAATCACTCAGATTCAACTACATAGTATCAGTACTGAGTGAAAGAGGCATTGCACCAACTATGCAAGACATATTGTTTTGCTACTAGGTCATATGGGCACTCGTAGGCTACCGTACTAGTTGCTCAGGGATGACGGCTTCAGTGGATGACAGTTCAGAAGTTCTTCTCCGTACGATATGCCGGAATAAAATAATACTTACAAGTACTAACATCTAAGTTATCTCCCGAAAACATGATGTTTTACTCTATATCTTTATTCAGGGGTTAGTTTCGAAACCACCCTTGAGTGTTTTGGATGGACGGCTGATGAGCAAGGGCAAATCAGACGAACCACACATCCTGATACGATTCGGCACGTGTGAGTAGTTGAGTTCCAATAAACCTTTAGGTATAATAGAAAACACTTAATAAATCTGCCGCGTTCAAGCTGAATTCGGTGTAAGACGGTTTATTCTTCTTTCAAGAGAACTGGGTTCAAGATACGGATACCTCCAACGCCGTACCGTGCTTTACCACTCCACACGACGGCGAACCCGAGATAGCTTATGCGCATCTACCCGGCAGAAATGTTCTTCGTTGTCGAATCCCCGGATCTTCACTTGGAAGTCTCATCCTATCTCCCTCTTATATACCTTCTCGAAGCTGTTGAGACGCGGAGGTAGATCTTATCCGATGTTGACGCGGCTCGGGACTTAGAAGAGATCATATCCCCAGCCCATACAGCCCAATCTTCAATCATCCCTATCTCAGATCTCAGATGTCGTCCCATATTACTGCAGGGCGGACTGATCGACTGCACAATGGACGCACGGATAGAAGCTACAACGTCAAGGATAATGGACACGGGAGGACGAGTAAACAGGCATTGAAGGGGCGACAAGACACCTAAGTTCACGTCAAGATAAATTTTCAATGCTGAGAAATCTACTATTAAGCCTACGGAACTGATTAGGACAGTGTCAAATTGACTTATCGATGGGATATGAGCCGTCTTGTAGCAAACACGCGACATGTCAGTCTGAAGTTGCGGACGGATGCACGTCTCCCAGCGATCTATCCATTTATCCATCAGTTTGCATAGCGGCGTGGGATGCCGCTATACTCATGCCCTGTTATCTGCTGTCCGCCTCATATGGCATGGCCTTACCTCGGCGAGGTTCCTCTCAGCAACCTACTTCTCTCTCACCTTCCATTTCCCTAGTTCCGTCATGGTCCCGTTCAGCTGATACAATGCAAGGGAAGATAATGTGCCTTGCATGACTTGTACGTAGGGTACCGGATGCCGGATCTGGATGGCTGTCTTTCATGCCTTGCCATAATTTTACTTGAAAATAAAAGAATACCAACTTGTCAGCTATTCACGTTGCATAGGGTTGTCGATTTCCCGGTAGGGCGTAATCAGGCGGGATGGCATTGGCTCCTTCTAGAACCCATTCGAACGAGAGGAAGCACCGCACGTCTTCTCTTGATGTTATAGTCAAACAATAGGAACTCTAGGCAGGAACTATGAATCGCCCACTACCATGGTTTGAGAGATCGATGTTGTCGTAAAAGGCGATCACATAATACTCACGTTTGTTGCCGTTGAATTGAACTATTGGAAAGGGTAAGTATGCCACAACTGGTGACTTTTGGGCATATGCTATATTAGAATAAGACTCTTATAATCTTGGGACCCCGGTAATTAATGGACACATGAATAATTCGGTTTGAAGTCACCATTGTGAATGTGAACAAGGCGACGATACCTCCAGGGCTCTAGGTAGGATCAATACCTTCCGCATGTATGCATATATATGAATAAGTGCATATATCATGCAGAAAACCGTTTCCTTCTAGAAAACCCCGGAAGTTACATAATGGGGGAACCAAGGGATAGGCCTCCAGGGCTTACGCAAGTCAATGCCACGATGTTGCATCACAGCTGGAAGCTGCAGGCCGCCTAACAGTCAGCCTATTGAGTCAGTACCTTAGTAACTGACTAACAACATTGAAGGGGCCACTTCCTTCACAGCTTTCATACGTTTGACAACGTAAATTTTTTTCACTCGCTGCCATATATCCAGCGTAAACATTTCCGATCTTTCTATCCTAGCTCATTCGATTTGGACATTGACCCTGTCGCTCTCAAGCGTGTCGATCATTGCAGGACGACAAGGTAAGCCGAGGTTTCGGTAAGATAGCGAGCCGGCTTTACTTGCCTACTATCACTGCACATGCTATCGTCGTCAGCTAAGAACGGGACGAAATGGAAACAGTGGCCAAGTGTTTCAGCTCGCCCGGCGAGTCGACAACCACGGCGGTTGTTGCCACCACCGTAGTCACCACCCTAGCATTGGCCTCACTCACGCGCTTTGTGCTGTGGCCGCGAAAGCCCCAGATCATCCCAGGCGCTCTCACCACAAGCGTGCCGAGGCTGTCTAAGGAAGAGCTGGCCAAGGCCGCTTACAGGACAGACCACTTTCCTGGGGCTAGAGATGTCGTCACGCCGGTATGTCCCTTACCCATCTCCACGTGGCGCCGCTTCTAATGATAGCTATATGTAGTATGGCAACATAAGGGTTTATGAATTTGGGCCTGAGAACGGGCGAAAGGTCCTCTTAATTCATGGCATCAGCACGTCATGCATGACATTATCAGACATCGCAAGACCGCTGGTGGAAAAGGGGTGTCGGGTGATGATGTTCGACTTATTCGGGCGGGGATATAGCGACGCCCCCGGCGACCTGCCATACGACACGCGACTTTTCGTGTCGCAGATTCTGCTCGTTCTTGCGTCGTCGCCGCTGGCGTGGACGGGCAATAATGCGTTCAGTCTCATTGGGTATTCGCTCGGTGGTGGCATTGCGGTCAATTTCGCAGTGACCTTTCCGGACATGGTTGAGTCTCTCATCCTACTGTCCCCCGCGGGACTCATCCGCCCGGAAAATATCGGCCGGTTCAGTCGTCTGGTCTTCACGTCCGGGCTCGTGCCAGAGCGTCTTCTCGCATGGATGACCAAAAGCCGTCTGCGCTCGCCCATTGACAATGCTGTTTCGAAGAGGCGGCCCACGACGAGCAAAGCGCTGTTGCCCGTCGAGGAGAAGGAGGACTTCGTCGATGTCGCCGTGCAAGAGGCCGTGGATCCGCTCACACAAGAAAGCCCGACGCCCTTCGAGCTAGAGGTCGTCAGTTTTGTGCACTGGTCTCTGGACTACAACGAAGGATTCGTTCCAAGCATGATGTCAACAATGAGATATGCACCCTTGATGGAACAGCAGCAGTACTGGCGGCTGTTGGCCAAGCGGAAACCTGGAACCACGGCTGTATTGATAGGACGGGACGATAACCTGGTACAACGCGAGGACTACGAAGAAGATGCCTTGCCCCTAATAGGAGGTAGGGACAATGTGTTTTGGCGCATCGTGCCGGGCGCACATAATTTCCCGTTCACGCATCCTCACAGTGCGCTGAAAGCGATCTACGAGTTCTGGGGGCTGGAATAATGGCGAGGCGGCGTTGCGCGAACCAGTTTTTAGAGGTTGCGACATGCTGCGTCCTAGAATACACATTTGCTAAGAAACAGATGAGGGAAAGAGGGAGCAATCTCTTTTTATTAGAAACAGCGAAGATTTAGAGAAAGATACGCCTTGTAAGGCCGTAGATGACATAGCTCGTACAGACATAATACAGATCAGTAATAAATGCAACCAGCAAAAAAACGCCGAACCTGGATCCCTAAAATCCTTCCCCATTCTTGCCTTGGCCCCGCCAATAAAGAGTATTACATTCAGCCGGTGGGGAAAGATCACGCATCCATGGCGTCGCGCCCATTCAGAAGAATGATGCAAGTCGAGAGCGCGACGACGTCATCGAGCTCGTTGCCATTCAGCACGAGCACGGCATCCTTATCGAAACCGAAGCCGGCGACGCGGCCGATCTCGACGCGCTTCTGGTTGAGGCACTTGTAGAGGATGCCGACGCGGCCGCGCGTCATGTCCCAGAAGTACGGGATGCTGTGGCGGACGAAGGCCTCGTGCTTGGCCTCGTCGTTGCCGGCGTCGTCGACGGGCCACATCTCGACGTGGTGGCGCGAGTGCTCGCTGCCGGGCGGGAACTTGACGGTCGAGTTGTCGAACGACACGAAGGTGATGTTGAGGTCGCACAGCTTGTTGCCCTGGCCGTCCGTCATCGTCTTGACCGTCCGCATCATGTTCCCGCAGCTCGAGATGGCGTACGACGGCTGGCTGCCCTCCTTCATCTTCTGCGCCACGCCGCTCACCTCGTCCAGGAACGCGTGGCTGAAGTCGTTCCACGGCTGCCGCAGACGCCCCGACAGGTCGAAGATCTGCGCGTCCGTCTTGAAGTGGATTGCGCTCTTGAGATAGAACACCTTGTTAGGCTCTAGGACCACGTCCTTGTTGATGGGGAAGTCATCTGGGTGGAATGGTTGAGGCATGGTAGATAATGACGATGACGATGCTGCTGCTGCTGCTGCTGCTGCTATATAAGGTTACAGATAAGTTTATGGATCGGTTTTTTGACGATAGTGCGCTCGCTCTTCAAATACAGATTATCAAATTTATGATTTATTTTCAATCAACTACAGATCTACGATTCCTCCGATCGCGAGGCTGCCCGCCTACGTATATATGGCCCGCTTCGTGTAGAATCCAGGGTCCTCCAGCTTTTTGCGGCGCTGCGATTGACGTCAGGTGTGGTGCAAGAAACCTGATTTCGGCCCGCATTCTAGCTTACGGGATTCGGTGATCGCCCACCTTGGCGTCACCGCGCCGGCCATGCGAGACGAAAGTGTGGTCTACACGAATTTGATGTGTCAAGCACCATTTGCGACGCCGCGATTTGCGTGCATTTTGTTGAAGTGGTTCTTTGTTTTGTTGTAAGTAGAAATGATCAGTCAGTAGCCAAGTGGGTTGGTGTAGAGTAGCTTCATAGCTGACTCTCTTCAAGTTGGGGTTCATTTGATGAGAGTTCTGGCCCATAATGAAATTTGATTGAATCCAGAGCATTTGGTCAATCGACTGGGTGATGTGTTTTCTTTCCATGGCTTTGGTACTCAAGTCAGTCAATCCCCGGCAATCATGTTGAGGTCGAGAAAAGCTGTCCAGTATCTGCAGACTCAGCTTAACCGAGACACCCAGTGGATTGATTGCGACTTGTTTATTGTGGTAAATAGTTAGAGCTTGTACGCTGTTCGACAAGATAGGAAGAATCGCAATCGCAGCTGAAACAAGTTCGTCCGGCTTCAGCGGGTTTCTGTGGTGATTCCGACGATGTTGATGGTTTGTTTGACCGGCTAGCGGCGCATTCCAGCTCACAAGCAACCCCGCTCCGCCGGATTTGTGTATGTACAGTACTAGATTATAGATAGGTCACCTGGGTATCTATCTACCGTAGAGCCTGAGAATTACGGGCATGAAAAGATAAGAAAAGTCTCGACTTTACGAGGCGTAGCTCGAACCTTCAATCTCAATCATACAAAGTACAGGATAGCCGGAAAGTTTGAACTCCAGAAGCTTACAATAAAATCGAGAATGCCAGCCCAAATACCCCAGACCTTGTCCGGCGCGGATCCAGCCGCGGTCGAGTCCACCTGCAGAGAATACGGGCTCACCGAAGCCGCGTTCAAGGAACTCCATACGCGCTGCGTCGGCGCCAAAGCGACCGCATACTGCCCGTACAGCCGGTTCCGGGTCGGCGCCTCTCTGCTCTCCGTCGACGGCGTCTTCTTCAACGGCGCCAACGTGGAAAACGCCTCGTACCCCGTGGGGACGTGTGCCGAGCGCGTGGCCTTCGGCAAGGCCGTGACGGAGGGCCACCAAAGGATCAAGGCCGTCGCCGTCGCTACCGATGTCTCTCCCCCGGCCAGCCCCTGCGGCATGTGCCGTCAATTGTGAGTAAACTCGATAAAGTGCACATATTCGCCTAGACGACGCAATCGGGCTCGCTCGTCTCTAGGCCACCTACTCGCCTCTGAATGCCGAAGGACTAATTCGCATGTCGTCGCTACGCAACAGCATCAGAGAGTTTTGCGACCTGGATGTCCCTATCATCATGTTCGACAAGGATGATAGGTATGTTGTTATGCGTCTCGAAGAGGTAAGTCTGCTCCATCCAAGCCTGGCCGAGTTTGTGGCGACTGACCGAATATGCTCCTCAGCTTTTACCTGTGTCTTTTGGACCTGAGGCTCTTCCCCCACCTGGATCTTTGGAGAGGTGAAGTAATAAGGCGATCGATTGGTAGCTAGTCACGTCTCGTGCGGCGACATCCAAATACATAATTAATACAAAATTGTGGCATCATGTCCAAGAAGTTCTGCATTGCATCGACCGTTGTGTCACCCCATTTGTAGACCAGGGCCAGTATACAATAGATAATATTGGTTAGTATACGTCACTCGACAGCTACCTGACGGTCTCCCGGCGTCCTCCCGGCGTCGTTCATGATAATACCTTGGGACGACTCTTTTGTATACGATCAGTGTTCTGTGCACCTCAATCAATGCATATACTTGGTCTGAACTGTCCCTATTCTTGCTATCTTTATGAAATTTAAGACCACTAACCTAGCTCTTTTCTAGTGCTGGTGTGGTAGTTAGTAACCTAGAGAATTAGTGCTTCTACCAATTTGACAGTTCTACCAGTCGAGATGCGGGGAATACGGCAGGGGTTCAGTCTCCGACTGGAGAAGCTCCTAACCTAGACCCTTGGCGGCGACCCAAGGTGTGATTTAGTGTGAGGCGGCCCATCCCAATGCCGGCCACCACCTACGAATAGAGTAAATCCTCCCGTCTATGCAACATTCATGTAGAGGCAGCAACTACCATCTCTACTCTAGTGGTTAGCTTCTCTTGGGTGATAGAACGTATCAATAAATCCTCAAGCTCTTGTCTTGGAGCACAACTGTTTGTGAGGCTCGTCAAACTTCGGTGAGGTTCCGAGTCCCCATCCAATCTCTGACCATATGCTATCGGAGCTGTTATGGCAATTAGACAGCCATCTAGCCTAGTATAGTGTACTGTCCTTTACGAGATCTAAGAGCGGTATATACAGTTGTTAGGGGCCTCGGTTCGGTACTTCGGGTCTAGGTACAGGAGTTAGGGGCTATGCGCACTAAATCAGCTCAACGCTTTGGTGGACTGGACGACGATGTTGTAGATCAGCTCCTCACCAACGGGCAAGGGACCCAACTCCAGAATCCCAAATGCAATTCCTGTCAAAACCAAGACCATCTTCTCCTTCTTTTCCTAAAGTGGGTGGCTGTGGTTACTACCTGGTACTGGCCGCCCCTGTCGCCCAGAGTTTCCGCACCTATGGCAGCTCGCCTAGACTTTGTATTGCGCGATGGCGGCTCAGAAATCACCCCATAGGGATGCTCCTACTAGCACATTGCTCCGAATCCTGGTTCAACACGCAAGTCAGAGCATTGTTGCAGCTGTGGAGGTGGAGAACCTTCCCTGAGAAGCTGATCATGGCGTCGACGAGGCAGTTGGGTATCATCGACGCATGTAACCGTACTACTAGATATATGAGAGCTCGCCTCCGCTCACAGATTTCTTGTGTTACAGACTGGGGCGAGCTGCTCCTCATTTTCTGCTCTACTATTCACCATTTCTCCTCATTGGATGCTCTTGGGTGGTCGTGAAGAGTCCAGGAGACTTGAATCACATATGGGATGTCTAGGTTCCCGAGGATCAGTAAGTTCTCCCCATCTGGGTCTCTAATACTCAAGATGCTAATGCCGCTCTAGCGAATACCTACTTCGTGGCGATTATCGCCACGGTAGGAGGTATGCTGTTTGGTTTCGATATCTCTTCTATTGCTGCCATCGTCATTACACCTCAGTATATCGGATATTTCCACAACCCTTCGGGAGTTATCCAAGGTGCCATTGGGTCTGCTTTGGCTGCCGGATCCGTAGTAGGAAGTTTAATGGCCGGCCCGATATCTAACAAGTTTGGCCGTCGCGATAGGTGGGTGGAGATTCCTTGATAGGCCCAAGGCGAAATTAACAAATGGGTAGTATCATGTTCGCATGCTTCTGGTGGCTCACCGGAACCGCAGTCCAAGTCTCCAATGGTGTTGGCTCACTCATTGCTGGGCGTGTCTTAAACGGCGTTTGCGTTGGCATCACCTCATCACAGGTTCCCGTGTACCTTGCTGAGATTGCGAAACGTGTAAGTAGAAATTCACCTTAAGCTCTCGATACGGTTCTGATGAGTCTAGGAATCTCGAGGGCGTATTATCATCATCCAACAACTCGCCATTGAATGGGGTATCTTTATCATGTACTTTGCAAGTTACGGCTGCGGCTTCATTCAAGGTGCCGCCTCGTTCCGAACCGCACGGGGCTTACAGTTCATCCCTGCTGTTCTTCTCATG
This sequence comes from Xylaria longipes, assembly GCA_025201785.1. Taxonomy (NCBI): domain Eukaryota; kingdom Fungi; phylum Ascomycota; class Sordariomycetes; order Xylariales; family Xylariaceae; genus Xylaria; species Xylaria longipes. Next base: position 62,599 of record MU619816.1, read on the forward strand.
ATCGGTCTGCCGTTCCTCCCTCGATCCTCTCGATGGCTGGCGAAAGTTGGTCGCGACGAAGAAGCCATCTAGACCCTCGCCGACATACAAGCGGGCGGTAACAAGGATGACGCATTGGTCATTGCCGAGTGGGAAGAAATCTACACCGTTTTGGCTGCAGAGCGTGAAAGCGTTCATGACTGGAGGAAGTTCGTCTCGAATGGCAAGTGGAAGAGAACACTGGCTGGCATGAGTGTCCAGGCTTGGCAGGTTAGTTTGCCCATCGGTAGCCTGATTTGGATGTATCACCATGGCTAACAATATCGCAGCAATTGAGTGGTGCTAACGTCATTGTCTACTACCTTACTTACGTCTTCTTGATCGCGGGTCTTCGGGGAAACATCAACCTGATTGCCTCTGGCATCCAATATGCCCTATTTATCGTGTAAGTTTCTGAAGCATTTGAGTTTTGACTGGCAGGACTGATTCGTTTAGCTTCACATCGGTTATGTTCTTCTTCATTGACAGCACCGGCCGCCGCACCCTTCTGATTGTTGGCGGGCTTGGAATGGGCCTCTGCCACTTCGTTATCGGCGGCGTCATCTGCGGCTTTGCGGAGCAGGTGCCGGGTGGCGTAGGTGGCAATGCCAACGTAACATTCAAAGTCGGGGGTCCGGCATCACACACCGTCATTTCCTTCAGCTACCTCCTGATCATCATATACGCCTTGACGCTGGCGCCCGTTGCTTGGATCTATGCTGCCGAGGTCTGGTCACTCGAAACGCGTGCGACGGGCATGTCTCTAGCAGCCGTGGCCAACTGGCTATTCAACTTTGCCCTAGGCTTGTTCACGCCACCGGCGTTCCAGAACATCCAGTACAAGATTTTTATCATCTTCGGCGCCCTATGTGTGGCCTCCGCCATCCAGGCCTTCCTGACATACCCGGAGACATGCGGAAAGACAATCGAGGAGGTCGAGGAGCTCTTTGCTAAAGGCGCGCCTGCGGCCTGGAAGACTAAGAAAGGCGGCTCGCGTCTGGAGGCCGAGGTTCAGGCAGTGCTTGAGCGCAAACGCGCTGGCAAGGCGGTGCACGCTGAGGCCCATGGGGAGACCGAGAAGTTTGGCTCCGTAGAGGGAACGAAGGAAGATGCCGTCTAGATGTTCAAAAGCTAGTAGAGGAGACGATCGGAGTCTCGTGAATGAGCAGAAGATTGCTACACACCCATACCCATATTCTGATACCCAACCTATCATGTATCAGTGTGTTTGTTTGTAGTCATAGACTGAGCCCGTCTGTTCTTATGTATTCCTTTAAAAAATTAAAAAAAAAGACAAAAAAAGGAAGCTGTGCTGTTATTGGAGATTAATGGAGTATTATGAACTCACAGGATAACCATATTTACACAATCTTTTCGCGGCATTCCAAATCGAAACAGGGCTGTCTGCTCATAAACAGTCACAAAGATGAGTGAAGGGTTATGGTCAGAATGTGCCTACTGTATATCGACGGCACGTACTTACCTAAGCAATTAAGTATGTAAGTACTATCGGGCGCTAAACTTTAGCGTGCTGCAGTACGCTACCTACCTACATCCAGGGCTATCGTTGTCTAGAATGTACAGCGCCTAGGGTACCTAGCTTCATCTTCTCCCCCTTGTTCAGACATAGTTCGAACACAGCTTTTATCTACATGTAGGCAAGCAAGCATCTGCGCTGGTTTTTGTGAGGAACTTCACGCATACACACTCGCGCTTTCACCTCCATCATCCTCCTGTGTCGGAGCGCAAGCAACATGCGATACTTCTAAACTACCTACCTACACATCAGCGCATTCAGCACCCCCTTGCTGTTTTGTGTTGGCGCCTCCGACTCTCCTCGCCGTCGCTCGAGCGCAACTGGATCCGACGAGGCCTCACGCCCTCACGCCCTCAAACCTTCCGTCTTGAACCTTAAGCTTTGAACCCCGTGCGACCTCGAAATCTCGAAGCTGCCACCATCATGGACCAAGCAGAGATACCGGCGCTTCTGTCGCGGCTAGCCAGCGACGAAGATGCTTCTCGAAAGATGGCTGTTTTCAAGCTACAGTCCTCTATTAACGACCCCTCCTTTGCCGACGTCTTCATCTCTTCGGGCGGCTTGATCATACTGCGGCGCCTTATTATGAATTCCGGCGGCAACACTCTCGCCTACTCGCTGCAGAGTCTGAGCCGGCTGTTGGAGGTCGATATGGGATGGGAAATATTCGACAGCCCTACCTCGGGCGACCTTGTAGATCGCGTGGTTGAACTCGTCGTCTCGAACCCCCTCGTCAATATCCTGCGCGGCGCCATGTCAATCCTCGTTGCGCTCGTCGGCCACTCGCCTCCAGAGTCCATCACAACACCAGGCACCTTCGGTTTTCGCGCATTGAGACCGGCCATCGCCGTCTACCCCCAATTCTTCGATCTTGTGGTCCAGAAGCTACAGTCTGCCGATCACGCTTTATGTGCGACAACCCTGTTGCTCATCAATGCCCTCATAAGGGATGCCGTTTCGAACGAAGAGACCATTCGCGGCAATACCACGTCTAGCGGTACCGGCGAGGAGTGGCCCAAGTTCATCAAAAGATTACAGGATCTGGGCTTGATCAAGGCTGTGTATACCCATATGCAGAGTGCTGCCCTCCAGGACCTGGCTCACCCGCTACTAGAGTTCCAGTGCCTTACTAAAGTGCTGCTCAAGAAGTGGAGAAATGTCAGGGTTGATCTGGAGAGGCCAGAGCACCGACGCGCCCTAAAGAGCATCCATCTAGCAAGCGCGCCGAGCAAGGACTACTTGAACGGAAATAGTGATGGGAAGGCCGAGGAGGCGCAAGAAATCGGCAAGAAGGGAAGCCGAAAGCATCACCCGGAGAAATGGAGGAGGCTGGGGTTCGAGACTGAAAGCCCGGCCGCCGAATTCCAGAGTTCTGGCTTCCTTGGCATGATGGATCTCACAGATTACGTGCGGAAAAATGAAGACGCTTTCCAAAAGCTGCTCCTCGAGCAATCTACCCGGCCCTTATATGAGCGATGCCCTATTGCTCGTGCCAGTATGGCGGTTACGCTCACCCTATATGAACACTTCGACTGTAGAAACGCAGATAATGAAGATGCCAAGGGACTGTTCCAAGTAGTGGACGCGGAACAGCAAGATAGGATGTTTCACCCTCTGCTCCTTCAATGGTCTCGACTTCATACCGCCGGTCTTCAAGCTTTCTTTAGGTTGTGGAAAAATACTGGTGCAGAGCAGCATGATTTCGAGAAGGTTGTAGAACTCATCCGGATTCTAATAGACCAGGTCGTAGGCCAGGCCGGCCGACTTAAAGATGTCGTTGAAATCGAGGAAGAGCTCCTTGAGTATGATCTAGCACGTCTCCGCGAACTGCAAATGAACCTTTTGAGTCTTTCCTTCGAAGACCAATGGGGAGACCTTTTCTACACGGTACGCCAGAGCTTGAAGCAAGAGGCTCTCACCTTTGTCAAAGAGCAACGAGTTCGATGTCTACTGCAGGGGTCGTGGTTCTCCAAGCCTGCGCCACGCAAAGAAAGCAGGGGTGAGGACTTGGAAATTCGTCGTGCTACCCACGGCACACTCTGGAGATATGCAAAATTGTCACACAATAGGCGGTATCTACACTGGGCCGATTTCGGTCTCCGCACAGGTCAAGAGCCTGCGCTCGATGCTCTCACCGAGAAGGTGGATTTGAGGACGATAAGCTCGGTCATGTCCAACGTTTCCGAACGTAAAAGTGACTCATCGTCGATGGAACTGTCCACTTCCAAACATTCAACCAAGATTACCATCTACGGCTTCCTTAACCCAGAAGAGGCTCGCAAAGGAGCGGAGGGGAGGGAAGAACCTGTACTTACTTTGTACCCCCTCGGTGATAGTTTGGCATCTGAGTGGCTAGACGGGCTGCTCATGTTGCTCGAGCAAGCACCGATAACAGCAGAGACGAACAAGCTCCTTGACCTCGTCGCAGACTATGGGGTGAAGATCAGATTGCTTAAGGTGCGGATGGAGGCCACCTATTCACCTCCCCCAGTCGGTGCCGGCGCGATACCAAGCCGGGAAGGCTTAGACGACGACTACTACTATGACATCTGAGCCAACGTTCCCCTGATCTTCCAGTTTACTTTCGCGAATCTGGTCTCATGAACAGGGCGTTACAGGAGGGAAAAGGCGTGGCGTTCTGTTTCTACTTGTTTGGAAGATTTGTATTTGCTTTACAGATATATACCCCCAACTCGATGTTAAACGCTAGTGTTTGCACACTGGAATCCGTATACCACCGCTATGTTTGTCCGAGAAATTGATTTGATTTGCTGCGAGGACAGATACCTTAGTACATCTCAATTGGGAGAGAAGCAATGAAGACAGCAGAGCATCCCATCAGCTAATCAGCGAAACGCGTACGTTAAGAATGTACTATGTACGTCAGCCCATGAACAGACATTGTGGCCTTAGAAAAGGGCGGCGTTCGGTACCACGGATGGAATAGGAAGCATGGTATGAGATGCTGACCACCAAATCAGCTGAATGTGAATTACCTGAATACCGGCCACTAAGTTTCTAAGCAAGTCGACAAACAGGGGAGTATTGGCCAATGAGATGTTGTGAGATGTGGAGGGTATACAGTACTATTGCAAGGGGTGTTAAGGGGTGTTATCCGTGGCTACTCCGCCACCACCATCTGCACGACCTATGCGTTCATCCATCCAGCTAAGGCGCTCTTCCAGATACCCATGTGGGTAGTGCAGCGCAGTGCCCAACCACCCCAGAGCGGCAGGGTCACATCACAGCCGCAGGATCTCGATATACAAATCCTGGGTTTGCGTTGCTGCTGTGACAAAATGCCTTTTATTCTCTTCATATCCTTTTACCCAATACTACCTTCGATTTCTCACTTGGACGTTTCTCTACAGCAGGTTGTTTGAAACAGCTCCAATTAAGCGGGAAACTACAGTAGTAGCTATGTCGCCGTCGCCCCCGTCAACACCACAATCACCTCAGAACCCGAAACATGGTGTATTTCGGAACGAACGCTGGCTCTGTAAGTCCTTTTTGGAGCTACATGAAAACTTGTATATCAATCGCATCGATCAAGTGACCTGATGTTTCATCTAGGCAATTGTGATCCACGACTTGATGCAGTAGTGAAAACAGTCAGCAAAAACACAAAGAACTACGGTAGAAGATTCTATGCCTGCCCCAAATTCGGACAAGGCAACTATTGCGACATGTTTCTCTTTGTAGATGACGCAAAGCCACGAAATCAGAAGTGCCTTATGAGTAACGGCCGCAGCGAGAAGAGGCAAACGACGCTTCACGAGAGCATGACGCCGAGCAAAGGAAAGCGAAGATCGGAAGATGCAACGACTTTGGCAGAGGTCGATGATCCGCAGGCTGTGATCAACGGCGCATCAACCTCTAAATCGGAGACCGCCTCTACGTCCAACATGGCTCCGCTACCGAGCAGCTCCGACAACCCGCCTTCAACCTTGAAAGGCAGTTCACGACCTGACGATTTTTACGACGACACGACGTCCGATGAGGATGCGGACGGTGACGACGAGGAAGCCGGCAATCACACGTCACACACTACCACCAACGACAACTTACGGTCCAGCGCGATAGCTGCGACACCCACTACCCAGCTGACCGGGTCCAAGAGGAAGCGCCCGTCTCAAGAAGAGGAAGACTTCCTCGACGACCTCTCTTCGGACGTCGAGAAAGAGCTGGTCGCAGTCACGGAACAGTCCAGTAGGACCATAAGCACGCTTGGGAAACAACGCGACGCATTCATCACACCCAGCGCGACGCGCACGACCAGCATGATGCAAAACGGGCTGCCAACGCCGTCGCTGACAAAAGGCAACTCGGTGAAGAAGGTGCTGTTCAAGGACGATGTGGCGGCGGAGAGCTGCAGCATCAACGCCACCGCAAGCCCCAAGCGTCGGCGTCTCCAGGAAGACGGGCTGCCTACCTCCGACGCATCCCGACTCTTCGGCACAGACGCGACCATCGGGCCCTCGCCCTCCCCGCCTCCCGCGCTGAACACCGACCTCGCAAGCGAGATCATGGGTCTCCTCAAAGATGAGGACATCACCCCATCAGTGCGCAAAGAGGTGCGCAAGACCCTGGAGAAGTATGTAAACCAAGCCAAGGGCTACGAGCTCGGGCGGGACGTGTCACGCAAGGCCGTCAAGGAGGCCGAGGACCGCGCCGCGGCGCTGCAGCAAAGAATCGACGGTCTCGAGCGCGCGAGACAGGACTTAAGGAGCCAGCTTATGGAGATATGGCAGAGGGTTTGATTGTCTCGGCGATACAGCCACTATTTAGATGGATTTGGTTTGGGATTTGGCGGGCGGGGGAGTTTTCTGTGTATTTTCATCTTTTCGGTTCCGTATGTTTGGTTCGGGCCGGCCCTCTGCAGAGCGGATGATCACGAGATATGATTTCGGTTGCAAACTAGCTGCGGCACGGAGAACGATGGAGATGGTGGATGGTGGGATATGTGTAATGATAGATACCCTTTGCCTCTTTTCACACTCAGTTCTGCTCATCTCATAAGGATCCCCATTGCCATTCCGATTGTTCGCTGAGATATGTGTATTTGGTTCCACACTCGTTTCGTCGTTATTAAAAGGAACGCGAGCCTGGTCAATCCGTCACTTTATGTGGTAGTAGAACTTGAAACGCCGAACGGATAGCTTGGGTTTTTCCGGCGTTGACGCTGTGGGAGTAAACCATGTTACTAATCATTTATGCTGCATACGTAAGTTCTTATAAAGTTAAGGGGCCTGAGAGGTGGATTAGGTGTACCTACTTAGCCCATGAGGAGCGCACTCCCCCCAACGCTCCGAGTCGAGGTAACTAGAAACCTTGTGGAGATAATGACCCCTTGGGAGAGCGCTCTCTGTTAACATTATACTCGGTTTCTAAAGCTAACCAGCTAGGAGTGAGTCGGTAAGCACACGTAATGTAAAGGGTCAGGAACAGCGAGGCTGAACATATCAATCAGAGACTAGTCACCACACAGAAAGTGGCCTTAAAGGAGCTCATGTCGGGTTGGGAAGATGAGTTGACATCAGTGGTCTTCAATATTCTGTCTCTATCACGGCATCAATAACAGGGTAATTAGATAATATTGACCGTTATCCACGGAGCGGTATTGACGCACAAATTTATGGTGTATCAGCTCTGCAGATCAAATTTAGGTTTTATTCTTTCACGAACTTAGTTAAAAGTCGTAATCATCAAACTGTAACTACTAGCTTGAAGTGACTAATCTCATATCAAGGCGAAAGACTTTAAATATCAGTCCCGGACAGGGTCGAACAAAATCCTGTGGGTACATGAACTTGCATCATTTATAAATGCCCACGACTCACTACTTCCCGTATGATCACCGTATTAAAGGAAGATAAAGACTAGTCCGTGCCAAGATCAACGATTTTCTGCTCTCCACGATATACACAACACTATCGAGGGCTATAGCTTATTAACATCGATCTATTCTTCATCATTTTGACAAGCCTCGACATATTAACGTTCATCCTCGACATTATCGCCAACTTAGCACGAGTGCCGCCAATAATCTATCAAGCACTGGGGGAAAACATAAATTGAAAATCTAGGGATCGCATTCATCTGTCAAGGCATATCAGAAGCCCACCTCAACAACCCAAATTGACAATGTGTTTGATCTGCGATCAAGATTCAAGCACTGATCCTGGCGATAGATCGGACGTTGGCGAAGAGACCGTTGCAGAGAGCAACGACGCTCCGGGGCAAGGAAATGCCAATGTCCATCAAGATGCGGGAACAGCCAGTAGTAACGAGCCACCAGACACAAGAAATAAAGAAAATCCTCGTAAACATATAATTACGGCCGAATACACACCGGCAAAACGGCCTCGATATGAGACAACCACTCCCAGCGAGGAAGTCGATGCCGGCGATCAAAGCTCCAGCCACACAAACATGGATGATGCATCGTCGGGATACGATTCCGGAAGCGAGAAAGAGGAGAACCAGGTCGGGAAAGGGAAGGGACGGGCAAGACAAAAGCGGCAGCGGCCGAAGAAGGTCGAGAAAGACAAGGAGGCCCCTGACCCAAAGGCGGCTGAGAATGTCGCAACGACAAGTAGCGGCTACGGCGACGAATTAAACCAACTCCCGGATCCCTGTGTGGTTCTGGAAATGAAACTTTCGTGACAGGGCCACCCGCTGCTACGAGTCCTCGTTCTTCAAGGCCGGTTTGGGAAGGAAATGTGATATGGACTTGGGGGCTCTCTACAGATTTAGTTAATGTCACAGTGCTTTTTGTCTTCCATCAGAGTTGAGGAGTGGTGGACGTTAATCTCGTTTCGATGTTGCGTGAGCAAGGCAAAACATGTCAGGGCCAGGTGATTTTTTTCTAGCCCGGAAGCGTATAGCTACCTAAGGTATAGACAATCAATAACGCCCATGTCTAGCGGCTTTTCGCGGTTATATAAAAGCACTCCCCACGAGCAGTGAAGTATTCGCTTTGCCGTTATACCTATAGTGTACTATACGGCAGCATTTTCATCAATGGGAAACACCTCGTTTTGATATCATTGCCAGCACGTCGTTGCAGACTAGCGGATAAGGTGTCATAACGCCTTGATGACCCGGAAGGTATCGGGCACCGTATTAGTGTCACGTATGCCCTGTTCTCATCATAATACCTATCTAAGTTTGTTGAACGGTTAGTCAAAAGGCAAAAGTGCCTACGGATAACGTAGGAGACGAGCCTATAGTCTAGGAGGTTTCCCCCTGTCGTAGCAGCAAGGTGGTACTGCGGCCCTGGAATAATAAACGTGGGTTTTAATACATCGGTTCAAGGGTTTATGCCGGAGAAGGATAATTGCCAATTGGTGTATAATTATATGGATGTTCGAGCAGTTACGCCAGCAACCAGCCCGTGAAAGGAGGTGTCGGCCACAGCGGAACTGTAAAAGCCTAAGTCACTTATTATAAGAAACATATTACAGATATGGGGACACTCAAACGGAAGAATACTTACTTATTGGACGACTTCTGAGGCTTAATAAGAATATTGCTCTAGTTGTAGGATTAATATGTCGTCGATAAAATAGGGGGGAACGACCAAGCAGCTACGGTGAAGTGCTTTTAGACATTGTCCAACGGGCCTTCCCGCTACCCTACATAAATGACGCCTATCGCAATTACAAATTACGATATCTAATCATAGGCTGACTGTCACCATACTAAACTGTGTTTGCTCTTTTGCGAATTAGAAAGCATTTTCATATTCGGTACTAGCTATCCTTGCGGTAAAAACTCCTGGGGATAGGGAGAAGAGTTGGCAAAAAACAACTTTCAAGATATCACAAACAATCCTCTGAAGACTCCAACATGATAACAGCCTCGCAACAAAATCTCCAATAAACACCAGTCCACTAAACAGATACCACGTTTCAGCCATAAATGAGAGAGGTAGAGCGGCAATCTCAACATGGCAACATAACTGCGTTTTCGTCCCGTAACTCAAACCCCTATACCTCAATGACAATAGTATCGGCAACTATGTGCGCACCGTCGCCCCAGATGCCGAGCACGGCCATTACAAAGCCGAGACCAGCCACGGCAGTCTGGACCAGTTGGTTCCGGACGAAGAACTCGACCTCGCTGCGGACCTCCTCGCCGTTGATCTCTTCCTCCACAAGTTCCTCGCCGCTCGCGCTGCCAGAGCCCTCTTCGGTGTGCGAGTCATCGAGGACATCGTAGCTAGCCACCATGCGTCGCGCGGCGGCTTTCTCTTTGCGGGCTTGGGCCAGGGCGGCTCGTTTTTGGGACGCGGCGGAGCTCGACGATGGTTTGCCGAAGATGGATGGAGTGACGTAATCGGACAGGTGGGTGCCGAAGCAGAAGAGCGAAGTGTAGAGAAGGTAGGGGTGTTTGTAACCCTTAGGCGAGAGGATGAAGGCCAAGAGGAACGCGGAGCCTGAGACGCCTGACAGTGTGATTAACTGGGTGGTCGCTGTCGATGCCAACGATCGGAAGGTTTTGGCTGCTGTGGAGGCGGAGGAAAGCTCGAGCAGGGACGGAATCGTGAGGGTGGAGAGTGTGTATGAAGTTCCCTAGTTGAGTCGTTAGATCCGGCGAATTCAATAGCTTAAAGTGGCGATGAGGCAGCTTTGGATGCCGGGCGAGATGGCCCATCCCCAGGCTTGAAGCTCGAGCGCGGGGTTTCTTTAACCTGACGAGGGGCATCGTCGCGGAGAGGTGAGAGACTTACAGTCAGGAGACCGAGAGAGACGGTCCCGACGAACTTGAGGACGGACACCTTCGTAGATGCCATGGTGTCCAGCAAGCTAGCAGGACAGATGTACGGCGTTGTCAGCGTTGAGGTAACTTGATGCACAGAGCTGAGAATAGCATGAGGAGGCTGTTGGTGGTGTGTTCAGGTTCAGGTACGAAAGTACATGGTAGGTATGATGACACTAGCGCCTGAGCGGTTATTAGGCAGGTGTCCGCCACAGACGGACAGTGTACGGCGTACAGCATGCCTGATTCAGCGACTTATGTGGGGCTTGAAATGGCGGAAGGGTCGCGGGAAACGGTCTAGCGTGGTCATAGCACTTGCGGGGTGCATTATTGGTCCATACCTAACCTACTATTGTACATAGTACGTTAGGTAGGTACCCAAGGTACCTCGGGCCCGTCTCTACCTAGGTATGTACTTATGTACCCGAGATAATGCTTCCAAGTTGCATCAATAAGGGTGGGTCGGCCGAGGTATGAAAGTACAACATAAAAGTAATCAATCGCATTCGCTTGCGAATGACTTACTGGGTTAAGCTCTCATTGAACCTCCCATCCAAGCCAGGGCGAACTCGAAAGCCAGCCCCATACTTCGTCTTTCTCATCTTATGCGTATATATTTTCCTTTGATTAACTTTCTGCTTCACTTCCAATCTTGTGTTTCTATGTAATACGCGGCCTAAGTCTACCGTCAAACGTAAACCTAAGACCTAGGTATACATCATCTGTCTTTGTCCGAGTTGTACACAGCGGGTCCATTTTAGCCAGATCAACATGCCGATTCCCAGATCCGATTACCTAAGTTCCGTCTGGAAAGACGGCATATTCGGTTAGTCAACAGCTTCGTACTAAAAGACATTTCATTTATCGCTAATGCCTGGCAATGAATAGATGGGCGAGTTGTGTTCGTGACTGGTGGTGCTGGCACCATCTGCAGTGCCCAGACAAGGGCTATGGTTTACCTCGGTGCCAACGCTTGCATCATTGGTCGCAATGTAGAGAAGACCGAATCTGTTGCCGCCGATATTGCTACGGCACGGAAAGGTGCTAAAGTTCTGGGCATTGGTGGCTGTGACGTTCGAGATGTACGCACAACCCTTAATCTCGTTGTTTGAGACGAGCAACTACTGACACAGTTTTTTCCAGCCCGAGAGCCTAAAAAAGGCCGCTGAACGATGTGTTAAAGAGCTGGGCGCAATTGACTTTGTTATGTACGTGTCCTGTTCTTTGTCTTGCGATATTTTCGAAGTTCGGCAAGGGTATAGCTAATTTAGTGTTAAGTGCTGGCGCGGCGGGCAATTTCGTTGCCCCTATCACGGGTCTAAGCTCCAACGGCTTCAAGACAGTCATGGAAATCGACGTACTTGGCACGTACAACACTGTTAAGGCGACGATACCATACCTCGTTGAGTCTGCGAAACGGAACCCGAACCCAAGTACCAACGGTCTCACCGGCGGTCGCATCCTTTATGTCTCGGCGACGTTCCACTACGCCGGAATGCCCATGCAGGCCCACGTCGCAGCTGCTAAATCTTCCGTTGATTCCATCAGTTCCTCTGTGGCCCTCGAATTCGGCCCCTTTGGAGTCACCTCTAATGTGATTGCCCCCGGAGGTATCGAAGGAACCGAGGGGTTGGAACGTCTTGCCAGCAACCGGTTTTCCGCCAAAGAGTTCGCTAAGCGCATTCCGTTGGGCCGAATAGGCACAATCCGTGATATTGCAGATGCAACAGTCTATCTTTTTAGTGACGCGGGCAACTACGTCAATGGCAACGTCCTCGTCGTGGACGGAGCCGACTGGAGAAATAAGGGAATGGGTGTAGGGCTAGACCCTGACATGCAATACCCCGACTTCTTGCTCAAAGGCGAGTTTTCCAAGTCTGTGAAAAGTGGCCGGAAGGAGAACCCCAAGCTATGAGGCAATGCTAAATCTCACTAATACTTCAGCAACAAACTCACATCTAAACGAAGAAATGAGACTGAGACCTGTTTGCATGTATTAAAATAGTCTATTTAACTTCGGAAATATCAATGCTACGCAAGCTTAATCTATTCTATATCACTAATGATAATGCTCATCTAGAGATCGTAGCCACGACGATCGACTTCTTGCCACTGTATCTGGGGGTCCCTTTAATACGGTTGCGCAGAGGTCTGTGGATTGGGTTGCAGTCCATAGTCCCAGACATCAGTATTTGAAGAAACAATGAATGCAGCCGGTGCAGACGTGTCCCCGCCATACTGCTGCGGTTGGAAGTAGTACTCCTGTGGTTCGGGCGGCGCGGAGTACATGGGCATGTCAGGGTCGCCTAAGCTCATCACAGGGGGAGCCGATGTCGGTGCCGCGCTATACTTCACTGGAGGTTTCGTCACCGGCGGAGGCGGCGGCGCCGCATAATAGACATCCATGGGCGCTGTAAGCGGGGGAGACGCTCCGTCGAGTGCTTCGTATCCCGAGTTATCTTTCCCCGGCCTCAACTTGCGCGACCAGGGAAACCCCCATTTATGCAGGCCGAACCAGACAGCGAAGATAATAAGGGTGCTCGGCCCCGTGAACGCCCAGTACCACCAAAAGTCCGGTTGGATTATATCTGGCTGACCCCATTTCAGTGACGGTACAGCCCACAGAGCCGCGAAGTAGGTCCCGGGAAGGAAGAGCATTGTCTATACGGTATGCGTCAGTCTGGATTTCTCAACAGCGGTACTCAAAGGAGGACTCAGTTGTAAGTCATAGAACACATACCATAATAGCTATCGACTTCATCGACGAGCTATCCTTCTTCGCAGCCTCAGCCAGCTCCTTACTCGCCTTCGCCAAGCTGATATTGATTCTCGCATCCTCGTGCGTCATGAGCGCGTACACCACTGTGTTCTGGCTCCTGACCCTTTCTTGTAGGTAATACACGTACGCGCTCGAATCGTTGAGGCTCCTCTGCAGGGACGGTATGGTCGAGTTAAACTCGTCGAACTCTTGTTGGCACTTCTGCATATACGGCTCCACGGCGTAATCCGTCAACTTGGCTGCCCTCGTGGCGATGTGCGAAGAGATAGCCGTCCCGATCGTGACGTGTCGGAGCTGGTTCGCCAAGCTCACTTGCACGTGTCCGATATCCTTCGAAGCCCGCGTAAGCCTATCGATTGGTATCTCGCTGCTCGATTTCTTCCGCCCGTACGGTCCGTACCCCGTTAGCCCCTCGAGCTGTCTTATGCTCGTGAGCAAGTAGTACGTGCTGGCGTCCATCCAATTACTCAGATGGACGAGCGAGACCCAGGCCAAGAGAAAAGGCGAATGTAGCCTATTCACCTCGAGTTGGATAAGTTGTCGGAGCGAACCGAGCTCTTCCGTGCCGATAAAGTCCCTGGAGAGAAGGATCGCACTCGTCTTGCGTGTCGTTCTGTCGAATGACCACATGAGGATATACAGCGCCGTACCTATGTAGTATGAACACCGTATGCCTTCCCAATCATAATGCAGGCCGTAACGATTCGTCTTGACGAGCTGAAGGAAACGAGAGTCTATGCCGAATCGGCGGAAAATTCTCATGAACGTATCCTTCGTGATCAGGATATTTTCGTCTCGGTCGCGGCCCATTGATACCAGTGTCAAGCTTGCCGCCACATCACTGTTAGATGACAACCGATCCTCGAGTCCTCCAAGCTTTCCTAGAAACTCTGCCTCATTCGATCCTAACTGCTTGAAGTCCGACGATCGCGCAGAGGTAAAAGTTCGAGCGTGGACGTAGGTGATCCAGCTCTTGTCTTGTTGCCCATATTTGGACTGTGGTCTGAACCGCTCATCTGGTATATCGGCTAGTTTTCGGAGAGTCTGCATCTTCTCTCTGTTTCTTGCATTCACGAGTTATTCTTGCCTCTTGATACTATTTGGAGATGGCGATTCGGCTTGCATTAATGACTCAAAATTTCTATTTCAGTACTCAGCTAGAAAGATTGAATTCTGATATACCCAACTTGACGTTTTCCAAAAACCCAAGAGAGCGAAAACTGTCATGTAAATCCTTTTCAGATAGGATTTAGACGGCTCTTCGATATTCCCTCGAGGTTACCTGCGTGTGGCAGGGCGTGAAGCTGAAACCTAGCCGCAGCTGAGTTAATCCGCCACACTACTTTACCGCTTATTCTAGACTATCGGGCCAGAATTATAGGGCTGAGATATAGTTTGAACGCCTCTTTATTGTTTCTGGCCAGTCTCGAACCAGATCTCACAAGCACTTAGGGACCGCATCGACTAAACCAAGTTAGTCAAAGGCCGCATGACCTATTGTCCCTAGTAGCGTTTGTCGCTGCGACACGAAGGATCCAAGTGACACTTATCTCCAAGTCCCTTAGCAGCAGAATTTAGCTGTTATGGCAATCTAGAACTCGTGTCCTGCTATGCCGGTTTTGGTCATCACTATGATGCTGTCAGCAGATCCAAACTTCTTCCTATCCAGAATATGATTCTCATCATTCAAATATCAAGCATTAAACATCAGACTAATTGTTGGCCAAGAGCGGCCGAAGTAGTCTCGGCATCAACGAACAAGCGCCTAAAACAGGCGGAAGTTTCGCCTGCGTTGAGCCCTCTCCTTTTGACATCGTCTAGGCATGATCCCCAAACGGATTTCGACGATGTACTTGTCGTGCCGCCTAGTTTGATCAAAATATTGATTCTTCAAAGTGCCCCGTGTATAGTTTTGTCATTGAGCAGGCATAGCGCTCCTATCGGACGAGCCGGCCCTTTGTTCCAGTACCCAAGTGCATGATCCAGTGGTGTGTTCCCTTTGCGGTCTGGGGTGTTGATATCAATCCCCCTCTCTATGAGGAATTTAATGAAGTCATTAGTCTTAGCGATGTGAAGAGCTTGAACACAGTTGAGTGCACCACGTTTCCGAGAATGTGGAACTTCGATCAGTGTGCTTGCCGGTAGGCCGGAGCGGGTCAAGATGGTGGCTTTCGCTTCCAAAAATCCGAGTTCGTCTGGGCTTAGCTGATAATTATAGATCGAATCTGCCACGATGTTGAGCAAGAGCTTATGCAAAGCCTTTGGATCCTGTTCCACTGTGTACCCATTGTTGAGAATGTATTGTGTGAGGACAAGGTGAATCTCGAAGGGCGGGTACGGATTGATAACTGGCGAAATCCCTGGACTAGAAATTGAAAACACCTTTTGGCGGTGCGGCAATATTGATAATAGTTTCTCTGCGGTCTCTCGGAAAATTCCAGGTCGCTGCCGAAGCGCTTCCTCGAGGTATAGCTGTAGGCCGTTGAGCATGGCAAAAGCCAGAGGACCAGTGACATGGGAAGCGTCAGTTTCTCGATTTAGATACCAATATTTGAGACGACTCCGTAAAATATCATCAGGCATGGTATCCATGAACCTTTTTAGGCTTCTGCCAGTAGTGCGTTCATTCAGGACTAGCGAAAGAGCTGCAGTGGGCAGCTCTTTTCGCACGAGCAAGTACCGAGCGCAGAACGTGTGGCCATTTTCAAATATCGTTTTTGCTTGATGGCCGAGGATACATCTCTTGAAGTCATGACCACTAACAAACTCACGAACTGTTTGATGGGCTAGCTGAGCTACATTTCCATGCTTGTTCCTTTTGTCGTCGATATTAATGAACTCAATTAAACCGCCAGTTATGGTCATGATCAGACTCCTTTGTTGCTTTACATCGGCAGAAGCCTTGGACTTCCCGACAAATGTCAAGGATTTTACGACCTTGGACAGGACTTTATCCAGCTTCTGACTGTAACTCGACTGCTTGACCAGGCCAGATTCCTTCCAGTTAGAAAAAGGAGGATAGCGAAGTGGAGCCTTGAACCTCATTCTAGCTTCGTGGTACGTTGGAGCTTGAGAACAGGCAATAATGCCTATTAAGTCCCAGAGGCTCCATCGTTCGTCAAGGTCTCGGTCAATGATTAAAGTTTGAAATATGACATATGCTTCCATTCGAAATCTCTCCGGCGTGCGTTCAATGGTTCTCAAATAGTAGTCCCGCAAGTTGTCAGGGATAGCACTTAGAATTCGTGACAGCTCGTCGGGACTTTTCCCTTTGGTTGCCTCGGAAATCAACTCTTGTAACACCAACTTAACCCACAAGAATACCCCATTTGCTCGTTTAATCACAACAGGTGTCAAAGGGTCTAGGGCTATAGAAATATCCTCTTCTTGAGACTCGACAAGGCCGAGACAGTATTGGCGAATGTCGTTCTTCGTATAGTCTTGAAGTTGAAGGGATTGAACGTTTCCGAAGTTCCGTTTAAAAACGTCCCACGACCGACTCGAGAATAATATTTTGAGTCTGTTAGGAGAGTTGGCTGCCGCTTCTAAGAAATCTTTCAGAATGTTACAGACGAATTCAGGCTTTCCGTCATATTCGTCGAGAGCGTCGCATACGAAGAATAGGTCAAGCTTAGTTTCTGTTTGCCGGAAAATGAAACGAAGGAAACTCTCAAGCTTAGTGATGGACCAGTCTTCGGCTGTAAACATTTCCCTTTGGAGCTCACAAGATAAATGATCAAGAAGGAGATATCGGAGGGGACCACCTGCTTCTAGGATTTGGTGTAGAATGCTCCTCAGAAACCCCTCGAAAGATCTCTGTAAAAATGTACCCCTATCATGAAAGAGAAAGGCACATTGAATCTGAAGAGAGTCGGAAGAAAACCTATGACGTATCCCAGGTTTGCCGACTCTGAAAGATAAATTTCATTAGAGTAGAATTCCGGAGCCTGGTTTTCCATGAATCCAAAACATCCCAGTCCCTTCTCGGAGCCATTTCACGAGCATGGACTCTTCATCAGATATCCATTCAAATGAATGGCTGAATTTGTCGTCAATGGTATCAAGACGGTTGTCACGTCCTGGTATCTCAAGCGATTTGAAAGCTATGGTAGTTAGGTTAGAACAGCTATGATCAACAGGATATGATCTACAAACTAATCGTTGCATTCGAATTTGGATCATCCTTTATCGTATTGCGATTATTTATGTTGGAATTGTTTAGACTTTTGCGTCTGTAGAAATCTGGGCTATTTGCTTCGTGAACACTTTGCTTTCCGTTTCTTCGAGCCTTATACCGTTCGCAGATTCCTCGCAACTTGCTTTTCACAATTTGCAAGTTGGGATCGCCTCGTCGAAACTTTACCATATTAGAACGATTCTCATCAATTTGGAAAGTTTCCGAGGTTCGCAAATGGTAGAGGTTCCGGGTAGCTGATTTTTTGGTTACCAGGATTTCTTCCGGCCCTGACCGCGAGTAGTGTCCATCTTCGCGTCGCTGTTCTCGATCAGCATGTATTTTCGATGATTAGTGAATATATTAAGGTTGGGCGGGTTAAGTTGGGCACTAACTGCAACTGTGGGAGACGTCTTAGTCTCAAAGGCCCAGCAGAAATGGATGTCTCTTGTTGATGTTAGTCCTGCAAAATGGTTGTCGAGAACATGTAGATATTCCGAGTTCGACGATAATGCATCGACAAACTCTTCATTAACCTGACCTCGAACCATCGTGAGAAGATGCGATGTCTCCATGCCGTGACTCGGAACACCGAAAAAAATGCCTCCAAGAAAACAATCCAGGATCTGCTCGCCCTGATTGTCTCCATTGGCCATCATCCAAAATGCTTCTTTCAAGACAATTCCACCAAGACTATGTGCCAGGAACACGAGTCTCTTGGAATCGGCTAAGTGCCATCCGTTGGCCTTGATATGATTGACGAGAGATGAAGCCAAATCACCGACCGTCTGAAAGGAGTTGCTTCTTATAAGAGTGGTATCGTAACCGTACAATATAGCTCTCATCATGGGCAAAGCACGAGGGAGAGCTTCACGGATCCACATGAAACTTTTATCCTCGCCCTTAGGCTGCCATGACCCGAATGGGTGACTTGCCAGGCCTGAGATAGCGATACAACTGTCATAGTGTTTAGTATACTGAATAGTGGTTGACACCCGCGAACACCCTTACTCGAATTCATGGCTCTCGCTCTCTATATCATTGAGAGGCGTCAGCCCGAGGAAATGAGTATCCAGGATCAAAGGTTCTTCCAACCCTTCAACCGGTAGTTCCCACTCGCATCTGTCAGTTTGTTTCGATAGCAGAGCAGGTATTTTGTGAAACATGAGGGTGGCCATTTTGGTCCGCGGTCGCTCCCATGGGTCCAAGTTGAACGCCAATGACTGAATGCGAATATCTTCAGGGTTGATATCGGCGAATGCGAGACTAAGTAGCGTGGCGCATGTCTTCGCGTCCGCGTTCGCGGGACAATGCCGAAGGCGGAAAGTTATCCTAGCTTTAGGATTTTCCATGGCCGGAAAGTCTCCTCTGTGATGAAGCTCAGGTATATCAGGACTGCGCTATCCTTATCTAACTCAATACGCCGGTCGAGAATTACAGGCTTCCAGAAGTTCGGGCAACAAGGCGCTATCTGAACCGTCTTCTGGTGTTTCGTCAGAGGTTGGGACTGTTGTGAGCGGAAGCACTTTGTTCAAGCTCAGGTATCCGTCAGGCTTTGTCAAGGCACACCCGGGACGGGGGGGAAGTGGTAGATCGTCATCAAAGGCAACTAATGTTACAGCAGATTAGAAGGCAGTCATGAGAATATCGGGATGTGAATGCTAGAATTTATCGATTGCTTTACTCACCAATATTGAAATTGGCGTTTAGCTAATTTTATCTAAGTAATCTAGTACAATTGGTTGATTAGTGGTTCTCTTAATCAATGATCTCTGTTAGGAGGATACATGTTTTCTGATTGTCTTGCTCTGCATTCATGGCTGCGCCCCAAACTCCCCCGCGCCACCGGCCCGTCAACACTACTACCTTAAATATTTGCATCAATGTAAGATCGAGCATAGGAAACTTGCCGGGCGGGGGACGGCTACTTTCTTCAGCTAGCTGGCAGATAACTCCCAAGTCAACAAAGGCGTCTCGGCTGATAGTATCTATTACGAGACCGAAGCATTATTTACATTGTTAAAATGCACTCACGTGGACAAATTCCACTATACTAGGAGCATAAGTATAGATTTTTATTTTAAAACATTATAAATAATTAAAAGTAAGGTAAATTATATATATAAAAATAAAAAATAAACAACACATAGTATAAAAATAGTTGGAAAATAAAAAGTTTCCTCTAGTTATATTTCCATACATTAAAAGCAAAGTCATTTATTTATGTCACGGACGTGCTATATATGAATACCGTTAATCTAGAATGGATTAATGACGTTGTTTTCCCTCACAAAGTATTGGTAGAATAAATCGTAGGAGGCTAATCAAGTTGTCAAACCCATTGTTTCTTGTTCTCCAAAAAGGCAGGCCCTTGTTCACGTTATGGTTAGGACATAATAGAGCGAGATTCCATCTACTGTCAGAATTAAGGGGTGGGCTTATTCCACAAGCCACGTAGCCTATATAATCAACTAAGCGATCCTCTCAATATTAGTGCTTCAACAGCTCGTCCTATATCGCTAAATCTAACAGCAACTAATATTGCAAAAGCAAAAGAACCGAGATTTATAAGAGAACTATAAAAACTATGGCAGTATAAATAGAGCTTTCGCCTTGTACAATGTTTAAAGGAGCAGATACATATATAGTAAGTAAATAATTAATTATATGGCCGGAGGTTTTCGACAACAAGATTTAAAAATACCGGGTCCGTCTCACACGCCGTATATGGGGCAATCTGTCAGACTCCTCGGCCTCCCTTGACCTCTCTAGAATGGGTGTGATTCTGCCCTGTAGAAGCTGATCGCAGCCCCACTGCGGCCGGCTTAACCCTCTCCCGCACGGGTTCATGACCTGGGGATCTGCATCCGGATCCCCGCCCGGCCGCCCGTATGCGACGATACTCCCCGCCAAGGAAGTCGCCGTGAGATCCGGGTCCGTCATGAACGCGAGATTAATAGCCCCGAGTTCGCCACAGCCTCCTGTTCTATGGTCCTCTGTCCTGCTGCGGGCTTGCCTAGCATCTCCAGTTTCCGTAAGCAGGCCTCTCAGTTTCGGGTGGCTCTCCGTGGTGTAGTAGTGCTGTGCCCTGGCACCTGGTATTGCCGCTTTGGCAGAGGAAGAAAATATAACAGTCTTGGGGATCGCGTCCGGCGCATAGGCCGTCATAACCGTCGGCATTGCGTGAGCCGGTAATGATCTGCCCTCCCCTCTCTGGCTTTGCGAGTACTCCCCATACCGGTCTTTCCGAAGCCGACTGAAACTCCGCCCCATCTCCCCGTAGGCCATACGAGCTGCCCTTGTTAGCTCTTTGGGGGTTAGCCGGTGCTCAAACTTCACGACGGAACTCCAAAGATGTACGCGGTTCCGCCCTGTACTTAGTTCATGCCGCTCAATCCCTAAATCTCGCCGTGCGGTCGAGGGAGCCCGATGGGATCCCGATGTGGATGGTCTCGCCGATGCATGTGTCCGGTCGCGGTCACCATCGCTGCGCGCGGCTGTCCGCATGGTTCCGCAGGAATCCACATAGTTGATAGGGTCATTGCCCACATAGGAATATGCATTTAGTCCGTCTGCGATGCCTAGCGGATCGGGCGAGGCCCAACGCCCCAGCCAGGATGCATAATATCGTGTATTGCAGAAGCAGAGTCCTGTTTCTTCAGTATCCCTGAGGTAGCCTGAGTATCGATAGGAAGCAGAGGTTCGGATTCTTTTCTTGTCTGTCGCCCGGAACGTCGTGGCGCCATAGGGTGAGTATTCTTCAAGCGAGAGTAAATTTCCCTCGTCGTCGACCTCCAAACCTTGGTCAAGGAGGTATCGTTCGAGCAAGGAATATGACGGTGATGATAAGAGGCCAGTTGATATGCTCTCCACAAGTGCAATAGGTCTGGAATTTGGCGAGGGCAGGGCTACGGTTACCTCCAACGTCTTCTTCTCCGATTTGACTTGTTCGCCTTGTCCCGAGTACTCTCGGTACACCTCAAACCCTGTCAGTTGACGCAGATATAGGGTCTCACGTAGTCTACTCGCTGGCCCCTCGTCCCCTGCCACCTTGGCCCGCTCAGTGACTTTGCGCACGCGAATCCCGGAGGCGTTGTAGACATACCAGGAAGTTTCTGGCACAGCGGAGCTTCCATTCTCGTCTTGGGAGACTCTCTGGGATATCGTACAGCAGAGTTGATCTGCATAATTCCATATCATGCTCACGGCACCAGGCATGGAGGTGATACACCCCCGGGAGTTGTAGCTATAGTTGTCCTCTACACTTCCGACTTTGGTACGGTTTATGCGATTCCCATCCCCGTACTCGTAGCTCCGGGTCCAGCCCGAAACCTTGGCATCGCTAGATACGTGCTGCAGCTGAGTGATGTTACCCACGGCATCATATGTCATGGTGTCAATGTAGTTACACAGCTGGCTATCGCTGGGAATATCATCCTGGAGAGCATACTGAGGTCCATACGGGTCAAGAGTATTGCTTTCTGTGTTAACTTTCTCGCGTCCGGTGGCAACGATCAACTGCCCCCGCGCATCATAGGTATTGTCATTAACAGGCTGGACCACCTGGTTGCGAAAATAGACGTCTTGGAGAGCATGATCCTCTCGGTGAACTCGCTTGGAAAGACAGTCGTAAGTGGTTTGGACATCCCTGAGAACCACCTTACTCGCTCGTCCTTGTTTCCATGTTGTACACCTTGTCTCCAACAATGTCAGGGGGTCGTAGATATAACTCGTAGAAACCCCATTTCCATACGTTACCGTATCTTGTTGGCCCGAAGCAGTGTACGTGATACTGGTAATGTATTTCGTCCACGAGCTAGGGTTGTCCTTGCCAGCGACTTGGATAGAATCAATCTGGCCACTTGCATTGTATGTCCGTGTAGTCTGGCTACCATCGACCGCAATGGTTTGGCATAGCCTGCTTAGAGCGTCATAAACGGCGTGGTCGGTATAGGTTTCTGTCTCCAATGTTTGATTGGCGGGTTCTCCATCGGAGGACCAGTTTAATATGGACTTGTACTCCGTGGCGAACGTGGTATCGTGTTGTACTAGATTTCCTTTGAAGTCGTATGTCGGGCATGTAGATGATCCTGACTGGTCTAATGTTTTATACAAGCGCCCACGAAGGTTGTTCACCTTGGCGTTAGGCTGACTTTCGCCATAGTCTTGGCGGATAATTAGTTTCCCCTTTTGAGTATCATCTTTCTGTCGAAGCCATACGCATCGAAGGCGGCCGAGATCGTCATGCTCCATCTGTTGGCAACTAGGATTTTCGGACCCTCTCGTCCATCGAAGCCAATCCAAACCAAGTGCATCAGGCAATGTCAAATCCACTCTGCCGTCCATTTCCTCCTGGAACGAACGGCGCTGACAAATATCGAACCGACTCTTACTCACCACCCGGTTTAGCGTGTCGAATACAGAGGTCACATTCCCAGCAGCGTCGAGCTGCGCGCGAGCTGTTTGACGTACAGACGAGTTATCACTCGTTACGGAGAGAATCTCGTGCCCTTCCGCATCCAGATAAGAGATGTCTGGTGTGTTATTATGTATTTTCGCTTTCTCTGCCGCCGCCTTGTCCGTCGGAGATGCTTTACTGCTGGTATGCGCCGAGTACCAACTTGGAAGATAGCTCTCGGAACTGAGCGCTGCAGCTATGTAGACACCGACGCCATTGTCCGCCGCCATATCATCGACCAAGACGTTGTCGCCTGCATCTTTATGCACTGTATTCCATGCACATATTGTGGTGGTCTGCCAGGTATGATCGGGCTGGAGAGTGGCTACCAGGCGATGTAACGGGTCATATATCGAAGAAACGGCCGGGGGTAGTGGATTATCAGTATCTGTCCGGGGACGATATAGATGACTAAGGGTCAAACATGGATGGAATGTCAGAATGGCCTGACGGTGATTGCTACTGCAGATTTGCCAACCTTCAAGCCGCCATTGTGGAACTGTCGAGGTGCTGTGTAGGATCGCGGTCTGAATTGTGTTTCCTCTGCCGTCCAAATATGTGATTTCGACCGAAAAGTCTCCCGGCGCGGCCGGCGAAGATGAATGCGTGGATCTTCGGATCTCGGCTTCGAACATGGGGGCATTAAGAACCCCTGAACGATGGTATATCCGTCGAGATCCGGCTGAGCCCAGCAGTGACGGAGCTGTCTCCAACGGCTTGTCCAGGAATGCAGTCAACTGACTGTCGGTGAGAGTGGCGACAAATCCATTCAAAGAGTCTCCTAGTGAGTCTGTAATCTTTCCTTTAACGGCCGTGCCAACTAGAGCGCCGAAACAATCGTAGGCGAACTCAGTTACATTGTCATTGGCATCGGTCACCCTGACTGGGTGACTGAATGGATAGTCGCAAATATATACAGTCTCATTGCCGAGACTGTCGACCGTCTTAGTCCTCAAGAAACTATAAGAGTCAAGCTCTTGATAATCGACAGCACCCCGAGCATTGACTGTGTACTCGGGAATGTAGAAGTGAGACTGAGCGGAGCGCAATTCATTCGTAGGATCCCAAGGCACCCGCGGGTCACAGTATTGAGCCCTAGAGCTTGGGATCCACCAGTTCCCATCGTTTTGAAGGTCAACATACGCACCATGTGCGGCAGAGATACCAGATAATAGGGTTGACTGATTCTCGTCAACAAACACTTGGTTGAGGAGTCCTTTCGTCAAAGCTAGAGTGTACTTCTGATCTAGTACGGAGAATGGCTCAATCACTCCCAACCCAAGGCGATTCTTCATGTCACCAGACCGGTAGTAAGCTCTCTCTTGTGATATTAAGATCTTGCAATTGGGATTGGAGGACAACGGGCCGGGATCTTGGTCAAAGGGAAGGCCAGGGAGCTCGCGAAAAAGGGCCGCGTCATTTTCACTTAGTTGGTCATAAGAAAAGAGTGAGGCATTCGGCGGGAGCTGAACATCTCGAAGCTTATATGACCTTGTCTCTGTTGGCTGTGGGACGGCAAAGGCATCTAGCTCGTCTAGAGCATTTGTATAGTCGTGTTCCGTATAGGTGACGACGGTTTGTTTTTGAATGGCCTTTGTCTCTTCGTCTAGTTCATCTGGCACATTCTGACGGCCGTAGCTAATGACCACTGTTTTGGTAGGCTGGCCACCTTGGTTTGCGACAAGGCTAAGGTGGTGCTGGATGCGGGCATCATGCTCTTCAAGATTTCGCTCGTATAGCTTGTGAATGGTTTCTCTTTCGAGGACCCGAAAACATGCATGGGGCAATTCCAGCGGGGTCTCGTCATTGCTGGGGGAGTTAAATAGTTAGAATTCGATAGTATGGCTCAGGGGGAGAAAACCTACCCGGGAATAGGGATCCCCTGTTCCATCACCACAATATAGCTACTCTCGCTGGTCTCGAAAAGCATTGAAGATCCAGCTGCGCCACCGCCATCGGAGTAGGCTTCGCTGCGCAACACAAGGCCTTTCAAAGCCCGCTTAGACTCCCTAAGCTCAGCTCCATCCTTGGGTACTGAGGGCATTTGAGAGGGTCCAATCTTGATAAGCTCATTTTTCGTCCACTGATCAAGCGAACTGTTACACAGAGGTGAACCCGTATGGTACCAGGTACGGGAATGTCTAGGGGGTGCCTGAAGCTTGAAGAGTCCGGAGGCTGCTGCGAGATCTTCGGATTCCCAACAGTCGACATGGCCGAAGCCACGAAACTCACATTCAATACTGTCATAGAAGCCATCGTGGTACGCATATGTAGAAGTAGACCTGGTAAGCGCCACATTATCTATGTTGGTGATTGTGGAAACGCATTGCACGGGAAACGGGAGTCTCGTGGTCCATGGGCGGCCTGATTCCTCGTCGGCCAGGTAGAACTTGGTCGATGGACAGTACTCAAAAGAAGTTTCCAAGCCTGCACCATTGCGATACCTTGTAAGCTGATTGGGTCTATTTTTGCCCATCAGTTCCATATATTGTAGAGTAAGGGGACCGCATCCTGGTGTGTTGGGGGACGTCCAGCAGAGGCAAGGCAGTCCCCGTCCGAGCAGGTCGACAATATTAATCGAGCTCAAATCGCTCAAATCGGGCACGGATGCTAATAGAATCGGCTCAGACCAGCTGTTCCCCGACTGGTTGAGATAGATGTTAGCACCGCCACCGGGAATCAAGTAGATCATGTCGGCAGATCCTGTCCCATCGACATCTGCCAAAAGAACGCGCTGTGCAGTGAACAATTCGTCACTGTCAAGGCTCGGGGAACGGTCCATCCGTACTCGCGCCCCAAAATGACCATGACCCAAGTTTGGCCAGTAGGCAATATCTGAATTGCAGACGTGAACCACATCAGTGAGCCCATCGCCAGTCATATCCGCTAGAAGCACGGCAAAAGCATCAGATTGTTGCTGCGGTACTCTTGGCCCTTTCTCTAACCGAGCAGGGGCGAAGCCAGCACAGCCCAGTGAGCGATACCATCTTAAATGATTCTGATCGTCGACCATAAACTCTACTGCATCCTGTCTCCCGTTTCCTACCAAATCGATCCACTTAGGCAATACAAGTCAGTAATCTTCTACTAGCAGGAGTGCATCATCTTAACTGCTACTAATATGTTTAAGCTAGCATGAGAAATAACGGCTTTGAGCTTGGAAAATGATTCTTAAATGGCAAGTGAAAGTAGTTTCAAATAGTAATTGGGTGAAGGTAAGCAGCTTTTGAAATAAGACGTAGATATACGGGTGGGAAGTCAATGGCTATGAAAAGAATATGAATGTTGATATGATGCTCATCGCACTAGCGTAAGTTGTACACAGCAGCACAATTATTTTGTCAATAACTATGTGGTCCGGAAGAGCTTCAAGCTATATCATATGAATTTATGTGATATAGTAGAATTCGGCACAAGAGACGACCAGATAAACGGATGGCTTACATGTACACCAGCCTGCGTAAGGTCTGCAGCGGGAATCTGGGCGAAGGGCACAAAAGCCCCCCAGTCAGACTCGATTCGAGGATAGTAGCCGTACAATCCACTATCCCAGTCCATGTAAACGAACTGCAATGTGCCATCGGCTGCTAAATGTGTGAAGAACCCTGTATCTGTTCCTCCATCCTCGAGGAGGTTCGGGAGTCCCTGCAGCGCTTTCGGAGGGGCGAATGTAACGCTGCCTGGTTCGTCTCCCCCCTGACTCTCGTTACGCATGTAAACCCATTCACCACCGGGGCGCTGGGCCAAAATTCCTGGCGAACCTTCCCCGTCGAGATCTATCCATTGTGCACGAGTGTCTTGTGCCTGCGGAATTGCCGCCAGGTGAGACGTGTCAACAGTAATAGGGAGAAGGTCGCACGGGAGAGGCGCACAGGGTCCCAGTCGTGGCTCGCTGTATTCTAGCTGAAGTGGCGCTAGTGATTCTGACTGGAGGTCTTTATTTGCACTTCTAGGAAAAGTTCGATGCCCCTTCTGTGTGACGGAGACCAGGGTTGACCCAGAGGGTGATTCACGATATTCCAAGACAGCAGAAGATAGAAGACTTGCACCGTTTGTAATGGATTCTGGAAAGTGATGGAATAAAAGCACACGGCGACACAGCCTGTAAGTGCGGAGTTCGAATCCGCTGTGATATGATGAGAAAACATCAGCTCTGACTGACCAAGGTGAGACTTCATCTATAGAGGTATCGAGATCTGCGTGCTCTCCGTAATCGAAGACTATTTCGAATAGGTAGTTTCCTTCGTCCGGTTCCCATTGTTTCGTGACCCATGTATCGAAGTCCTGAAACGGGGTTTGATTGCAGTACTTAATTCGCTTGAGATACCTCCCGGCCGTGCGGCTCTTAATGGTGCGGTGCTGCTCGCTAGCGAGATTGGAATCAACGTTGGCGGAGTCCTCTTCCTTGTAGCAGTATATTGCACAATTCCCTTTCGTATCATACGTGACACTAGGCAGCCAGGAGAAAAGCCTCGTCCCAGCAGGTTCGGAAGAGGGGTCGAATATACGGGAAGCACTGGTTCGGCCATACAACGTGATCAACCCAGAACCGGAAATAGTGCGCCAAAACTGATCAGTATCGTCGGTGCAGCTTAGCCAACGCTCTACTCGGATACTAGTGGCGTTTAGTTGTACTCGGGGTCGATATTGACGAACTACATATCCGTTCCTGGTGAGCGTTGAGGCTGGGACTAGATCATCTGCGCCGGCGAGGACGAAAATATCCTCATTCGTATATTGGGGAACATTTTGGCTCGTCTTCCGAGATATGCCCGACAGGGCTAGTGTCCAACCTATACCAAAAGGACCATTACCGGCGAGAGAGTTATAAATCAATTGTGGGTTCGGAGCAGAATCACTTTCTCGTCCGGGCGGGACTACAGTAGGGACTGTGAGGCTCACGGCGCCTGTTGCCGCATCCACGCGGAATGGAGAAGCTGATTCTTGAATAGCTTGCTTGCTGTTCACCCGCTGAGAAGTTGCATTCGCATGTCCCGATGCCACGCGAGCCGTTGCTCGACCGGCTGGTGGCGGTTGAGTACTAAGGGGGTCGCGAGACGGCGACATAACGGAGGATCAATCAATACAGAAGTCGAATGGTTATAGCATAAACTGCAAGTGCAAAGGCGAATAGCTGTGGTTTAAACTGTACAGTTTGGGACTCTTCTATATCGATCATCATGATACACTCATGATCAAATGTATTCATATAGCACAATTATCTCATAGGGCAATACATCGATATACACATAGCGATAGTGTCATTGGAATAGGTAACCTGTCATGAGATAGAAGCTCTAGAGCTTCTCACCGAAGTCATTGTTGTATGCAGAATAGAGTTAGTAGCTTTGATAATTTTACTTACCCAATTTGGATGGTATTGGATATTTGAATCAATGTTTATGCAGGCGTGTCGTCAACGCAGAGTTGGGAGGTAGTGTCGGAAGGGAGATAGTGTTCGAGCGGTATGTGTAGCCTGCATATGCAGTCTTCAATGGGCCCGATTGACGGCCCGGAAGCGGCTCACTCCAAAAGAAATCATAAGCGAGCCCGCTAGAAAATGCTCACGAGAAAACAAACCTGGTTTTCTAAGATGTCTTAGTAGCAACGAGGGGATCCCCTTTCCTTAGCTCCCATCATTTCATCTGGGCAACGGGTATAGCCCAAACATAGTCGCTTTCAATATATGAAACGAAGTTACCTAATTTATGCATATGCAGCTCAATACGCTCCCATGTGACCTCGTTCTGTCAAATTGCTGGGTCGGGATTTCCTTGGGGTAGGCTTCTCGGATCGTGTTGTCCACAGGATTGCTAATTAGGGCATGGATAGACGGTATCAGACGGTATGGAACCGGCGTCTTTCGTTGATTCGCTCAAGATTGATTCAGTTCGCAATCTTGCTCGCAAAGATACGTCTATTGAGGGGTTGGGAGAACATGTCTTTCGAGCCTGGAGATGAATAGCTTCAAGATTTATTTCAACAGTGCTCCCAGCCATTAGTCTTTGGGATTACTCTTTGCAACCTGTATCGCCATCAACTGAGAATCTTTATCTGCCATCCCATCAAACGTGTGTTTGCATCTTGTATACCGTGCACAATGTCTGCCGCCGACAAAGCCTCTCGCCTCACTGTCACCACCAGGACAAATGGAACAGAATACTATGACCAAGTCCTCGCCATGAGTTCTCATGTCGTCAATGATGGCTGGGCGAAGCTCCACGAAGTGTCCCCGGACCTCCAGAAGATCGATTTAGAGGATCTTGATGTTGGTAGCCTACATGCAAAGCTCTTGCCGTGCCGTATCGCCTTTGACGGAACCAACCATGCAGGAGTCAAGGTGTTCTACCAACTTCGGTAGGAAACCCTCTACCCGATATATGAGTCGATTGCTTGATGAATAGCTGACAACTATTTAGCTTCGAGTCGGGCAGGCTGGAGAATCCTTCTAAGTCGTTGTCGCAGGACCTCGCTGGCTGGGTTCTCACGGTCTCCGTGGCCATTGATCAACAACAACAGCGTGAAATGACTCCAGCTCAGTTACAGTACATCAAGGATAATTTCTCTGTCCCGGGTGACTACTCTATAGCTCGGTTGTACGCCGACCTCACCGGTATTCCTCCCACCTAAGTAATTGAGTTCTCCTTGCTAACGAATTTGCACAAGACGCCGCCTGGGACCATTTCGTCACCGACAGGTCTGCATTCGGGGCAGATAGCAGCGGGAACCCGATCACCTGGACCCAATGGTGCAACCAGAATCCTAGTCTAAGGATAAAGCTCACAGCCTTTCTCGAGGCATGGGTTGAAGGCGTGAGCGCGAAAGGCTTAACAACTCTAGGCGTTAAAGTGGTTCTCCCTAGCACTCAATCTCGTATGTTGATCGCGGTTTTTTGTTTCTTATGATATATTCTCCAGGGAGAAAGGCTAATTGATGATGACTAGAGAACCCGCTCGATCCCACTTTTCGTACGTCTTAAGCCACCTGCTCCCAAGAATCCGTTTCTACTCTGTGCGTACTGACTGGTCACAATAGCACCCACCGCCATGATGCATCAGGGATTTCAATATCAGAACAGCGCAACCTCCATAGAGATTGCGAGAGATTTTGACTCAATTCTTTACTGTGAGCAGCTCATGGGACGTAGCTTACCATCCGCAAGCTTCATTGCGGACGGAGGGAACTGGTGTTATCCAGAGTCTGGCTCAAACCCAGCAGTATATGGCACTTTCGCTATCAGTTGGCAGATTTTCTTCCAGCGACAGAACGGCCTCCTTGAGCACATCCGCCCTTTCAGTAGATTATCGGAGATCACACTCGAAAATGTTAGCATTAGTTCAGCTGGCATGAACCACATTTTCCACGTTGGGTATAACCAAGATCACCAAGACGCCAATGACAACTATTTCCTTCCGACATCGGATGAGCCAAACCACCAATATATATGGAAGAAACAGAGTCAAAAACAGAATGGTACAACTGTTGACGGGGGAATGTATTATTACTGCACACAGCAAAGTGAGTGAGGGTAATTTCTATAATTATAAGCCTATATGCCAGGGTTTTCATAGGTAATGCTAACCACTCTCATACACTGTTAGGCGACCAGCAGGTGACTGTCGTTTGGCAACCCGGGTCGAATACTATCACCCTTGCCGGAAAAACAACGTACAGTTACGCGAGCCAGTTCTGGAGTGACATAACCAGGACGAGTCTTACTGGAGATCTCGAGTGAGAAATGGAACCCATCCTGAAGGCCAGGATCGATAAATTCTAATTAGTCTGTAGGGAATCGTACACTGCCACGTGGAACGTGTCCATCGTGATAACCACTGATAACGACGGTCATCTGACTCTCACGCTGGGACAACAGCCCTCTGAGGTCACGGTCGCGATCACGAAAGACTATAGCCGAGAGTCTAACATTGATTCCAGGCAGAATACCATCGAGGGATACATGGGTGACATCCAAACCGCGCTTCAGAGCCAACTGGTTATCGTTGAGAGGAACCTCGCCAAAATCTTTGCAACGACAGGCCAATGGGTGTATCCCGGTAACGGAACTTTGTATTTCCGTAACCCGATGTTCAATAACTACGGTGATGTCCTCGCAGAGGTTGAGTACAAATCGTATGTCCTCCATACCATATTCTCTATAGAAAATATTCTAACCAGGTTGTGGCCCCAACAGTCTCCCATCCGCGGTGAATGTGCCGGCTCCGAACGGGCCATCGACTCTAACGCCGTATCCCTCGGCTGTTCCCAACGCGAAACAGTTCAGTACGACGATATAAGAAGTGGATGTTCAACGGAGATGATCAAAAGGGGGTTTTTGTGGGTATGCAACATGCAAATGAGTCTTTCAAATCCCGACAAGTGGTTAGTTTGTGTGGGACTTGTCGCGTGAGCTATCGTGATACGAATTTATTTTGACGTTATGTATTGCTTCAAGAGTTGGGATCATAATGGATAGTTGCTGGAAATACAGTGTGCTCCATGTTATTATCTCGTACTAAATACTGTCCATCCATCCTAAAAATGATGATGATGAGCTCAATGGACAATGATACATGGCACGTCTACTTCAGTAGCCATTTCATACACTTTCTCCACTGTTTCATCTAGCCAACCACCCCATGTCCCGTCTGGAGAAATTTCGATTACTTCCAGTTTGTGTTCAATCCGACCAAGTGTGGCGAAGAATGTTTCCAGTTTGGCGAGCACGCTTTCCTCTGTCCATTGATACATGCATTGTGTGCGCAGATCCTCTGTCAGGTTCAGATGTTGTAATGACAGAGGCAAAAGCATT
The DNA here is from genome assembly GCA_025201785.1 of Xylaria longipes. Lineage (NCBI taxonomy): Eukaryota > Fungi > Ascomycota > Sordariomycetes > Xylariales > Xylariaceae > Xylaria > Xylaria longipes. The sequence goes on from MU619816.1 coordinate 94,137, forward strand.
TCGATCTCAGGCGCCTCGCTTGGATTCCACCCAAGCAGTGTCACAATGGGGACACGAAGAGTTCTGAGTTGGTTGAAAGCACGTAATGATGGCAGATGGCCCCTCACCGGGTTGGCTTCCGAAAAGTCGTCCACTTCCTCTGCATATTGAGAGAAGAGCTGGACACGCAGATCGAGGTGCTCCAATGTTGGGCGGAGGTAGCATAGGCCGCGACCTAGCTCGTCACAATCCTGCAAGGATGGTTCGTCTGCATAAGTTAATGATTAGTTCTTCATCCTAGGGTAGAACTAATAGTTACGCGGAACAGCCAATGCTTACTCGACACATCACACCAGCGGTCGTACCGGAATGAAGTGAGGGCCGGTGAATGCCTTAGCAAGATGGTCATATCCTTCTCTTCCAGACTCGTATAGTCCAGATCAAGCTTGGCCAGCGTCAGAGCTGTCGGGCAATCTGTGGCGGTCTCCTCCCAGGTTAAACCCGGTGCCGCTATACGAACTCGAATGCTCTCGATATTTGGCAGAGCCCAAAACGGGAGCACGTGGGCAATAGAATGCCGTTGGCGGCCCAACGACAGGTCGCGCAGGTTCGTGAAGGGGACACGGAGGCGGCCATTGGAGATCAGCACCTCCAAGCCAGACCAGCGACCCTCCAAGCAAAGTCCCTGCAAGGTAGATAGGCTATACAAGAGGCTTTCTGCAGGACCTGCCAGTGATTGGGGACGGTTAGCACCGCCGGATGCGTGTTGGTGCATGCGGAGGTGGCGAACAAGGGCTGCGAGATCCGGCCGCCGCTGTGTAGTGCGGAGCAAGGCCTGAAGGGCTGTAGCACTCCGGATATCGATATCACGGTAGAGGAAGGGCGCTGCAGACTTTGCCCAGGTTGAGGAGACGCGCATGACAGCTTGCAGGTCTTCGTGCCGGAGCAGGGCCCAGATAATGCGAGCACACTCGTCCGGCAGAACATTATCGAGAAAATTCACCATTTTTGGTTGGCCAAGAAGGATGAAGGTCTCAGAATGTCGTATGCGAAAGAGTGTAAGTTCCGAAGCCTTGAAGGCGGGAGAGCTGTATCCAATATATGATGTAAGTAGGTACTGATGCAAGCTTAAGCATGCGGCTGCCAGCTGGTCGGCGATCACGGCCCCGGGGAGCAGGGGTCTATGCAGCACCGTTACACGCCAGCTGGCTGGCTGATGCAAGACAGGGTCGTTTATATGCTGTTTGGGCTCATGACTTCCTTTTCCCTTCTCTATCAATTATCACTTCCATACCTAGGTAGCTCCTCGTCGGGAGTTGCGAGTCGCACAGCAGAGACCGGGGATTTGCGCATACCCGGCAAGCCTTCTATTGGAGATCGTTTCAATTTATTCAATCAAATTCAAATAATAATAATAATAATTTATCGTTGGTTTCTCATATTTTCTGGTTACACGTCAAACGCGATGTCTTCTCCGGTCACTTTACGCGACAAAATTGAGCGACACGATCGGGACAGAGTATCGGTGAATCATCTGGCCCTGCACGTTGATGAATACAGCGAAGTGTCGCAGCGGAATGGGCCGCGCCTTCTGAGGTCCACGTCACATAGTTTCCGACACGCTTGATGTTGTTTTTGCCTCGGAGAGCCCTATGGGTGATGATGGCAGTTGGATTATTGTTCTTCATAACTTCATTCTTCGCAGAGCATCCTAGCTCGCTCCCCAACGCAAGATCCAATCACTCGTGGTTCAACCGCGTGATTCTATAACCGCGATAGCAAATCGTTCGGTGTAAGCAGATCACCACAATGGTATGTGCTATCGGATCCTCCCAAGTACGGGAGTCCAGTCTTTTCGTTCTCTTTCAGGACCCTGATCATATCTTTGCAGGCAAACCCTCCACACGAGAATGACTTGTGCCGGGAGTTCTTGGTAGGGCAGTTTCATGGTCAATCTGAAAAGATAGAGACCTTGTTATCCGAAATCAACACAAGAGGGAATCTGTCGATCGAATTTATCAAGGCGCTCGCCAGTGTAGCAAACGGGAATCTGAATCTTTTCGAATATATCCTCCACGATCACCAAGTAACTTTGCTCCAACATGTTGCGGAACGAATTTGCCTCCTGGGCTTGACCAGTCTAGTTTCCAGCCCACGAAGCACATTTCCCAATGACGACCTTATTGTATTCCGGGGTCAGCTGTTGCTTGAAGAACCCACAGCCTTGCTGTACGGTTTACTAGAGTCGGACGCATTTCCTAGTGATGCAGGAGTCAGAAAGGATTGTCAGGCTGTGCTAAAGAAGATGCAGACAGCGAATCTGGACATGTCAAAAGATTCGGTCCGGACTGTGCTAGGCAGCACTGAATACATGACCGGGATTCCCGTGCAGCGGCAGCAACAGGTCGCCAATATGCTTGCGTGGCTACAGAGGCTACAGGCCGTAGTATATGACCCTGATGATATTGCGAGACTCGCCAAGGCTTCTTTCCTCTCAGCAGCCTCCATAGTGCGAACCTCCCAGGAACGGTTCACGTCAGTAGTTGGGCCTCAGGGGATCGGCCCAGCGGCCGCAATTCGGATTTACCAACAGGCAGGTCTTGTGAACCGTCGGAATGAGCAGATTTGGATCAAAGCACTCACGGCGCGGAATGAAATCTCTCTCAAGTCCGCAGCAGCCGGCCCTAACAATGGACCTGTTAACCTTTCCACCCTGTTCAAGGACTTAGTACAGAATACTGAGTGTTCAGACTGCTCGTCAATCACTAGTCCCGCGGCGTACTTTGTGGATTTTCTCCAGTGCCTCACAAAATGGCCCAAAGACAAACAACCACAAGAGAAGTCTCTCCTAAATAGACTTTTTGAACGTCGACCAGACCTCGGGGACCTTCATCTCTCTTGCGCCAATACACTTATGCCACTTCCATACATTGACCTGGTCAATGAGGCGCTTGAGTCTGTAATCGCTCATTCTAAGGCGGTCGTCACGGATGTATATGATATGGACGATTCGTGTGATACGGACGAAATAACCGAACCGCAACATATAGGTTATGAAGTCTATCGTACCACCATTCAGCCACAGCTGTTTCCACTTGGAACTTTCCCCTACAACTTCGCCGTGGATAGCATACGTGCGTATTTTCGAGCCTTTGGTTCCTCGCGCTACGAATCAATGCAGATATTGCAGTCTACGTATCGATTAGCCTCTCATTGGTCATCGGCACAGGATCGCGAGCTTGCTAGAGAAGTTCTTGAGCGATACACAACTGCAGAATATCTCGGACTACAGGAAGAGGACTATATCGCCGTGACTGGAGAGGCCGTGCAGACCGACGGATTCCTATGCATTACAAGCAAGGAAGACTACCACCAAGCAATTGGACTCCAACCTGTTAGCGCATATTGGGGGTATAACAACAACAATGATATGATGTCGATTGATGAAGCCTCAAAACAAGGTCTCGGGTTTATCAAGGAACAATTTATGCCACGTTCGGAGCTCTCATTCGAAAAGTTACTGGAACTTCTCCGGTCTTCACTTCTAAAGGGTCGAGTGGTAATTGAAATGTATGATGGCGGTGCAAAATTCTCAGGGAATGTCGGGGATATGAGGTTACGCCAGACTCTTGAGGATGGCACTGTGGGCCCGCTGGATGAGACGATGTGCCGTCAGCTTCAAGCCTTTGTTCGTCTTCGTAGGAAGCTTGGATGGACCGTCCATGACACAGCTGTGGTCCTTACAACACTGCCTAACACTGATGACGGAGTAATTACTCCTGAGGCACTCAATGAGTTGGCCGCCGTGAAACGGCTTGCCGATGAAACTAATACCCCAGTCACTCGATTGCTCCCACTTTGGGGGACTATTGATGTCTACGAGCCCGGATCGCTATACACATCTTTGTTCTTATCTTCAAAGCTCAGCCCGGCCAATGTGATATTCCAGGCAGATGAGCATGGGCAATATTTGCCAAGTCCAGCAGCTAAGCTTAGCAGTAACATCGCTGTTGTTCTCGCTGCGCTTCAATTACCTGCAGCTGCCTGCGATACTATTCGGACGGCCACGAATATGTCAGACGAGCTTACGATAGGCAACCTATCATTGCTTTACCGGGTCTCAATGTTCTGCAAACTCATTAGCATTTCTCCTGATCAATATCCGTTGTTCCTCTCTTTGGGATATACCAATCATTTAGCAAGTCCAAGGCAGACTATGCAGACAGTTGAACAATTCAGACTCCTCGTGGATGCTGGCTGGACCCTCGAGAAACTCATGTTTGTCACTGGAACAGATGTTTCTGCGCTCGTTGCGCAATCGGGGTTCAAGATTGACGATGTGGTAAGCGCTACAGTCAAGATCATCACTTGGAATACCACCAAGCAACCTGAGGCGGATGGCTCGCCACCAGACGGATCCCCATCAGAAATATCTGCCCCGACTGTAGCACAGATTTTACGATACTTTTTCCCGAGATCGGCTGACGAGACTATCCAATATATGCTATCGGGCCTTCTGACTGTCGGGGATAGCGTACCGGTCGTCTCGGCCCTGTCCCAATTAAAAAAGCCGGATCTTAGCGGGGGTTCGTTCCATGGCTATTTCACTCCTCCTGTCACCAGCACGTACAGCTTCTCGGCAGTTCAGCAACCTAGCATGCCAGAACTATCCATATCGGGCGTTTCTGTCGAGTTCGAAAAGGATAAACAGAACAATATCTACCGATCTCAACAGCCAAGACGCCTCCTTAGTGGCCAGGCCTACGAAATCCGCTGGAAGGGAACTCCAATTACCAATCTTCAATGGGAAATTGGAAACCCGAAGCCAACACCATTTGACGACACGATTCTCGTAGCCGAAGCCTCCGCAACACTGACCGCGGATGTGCTCGCTAAGCTCTCACAGGTGGCGCAGCTTGTTGAGACTTGTGCACTGACTGTCGACGAGGTTCATTACTACCAGCAACATGTCACCGGTTTCGATTTCAATAATGTGACTCGTCAAAATATCGAGGATCTACTCATTTACACAAACCTCCGCCCCGCCTCGTCTGCGGATGAGATGGTGTCTCCGCTGCTAACCCTGCGCAAGTGGCTCTATAACCCATCTGACGGGAGCACCCTTACTTCACGTCTAGCAAAGTTCGGGGATTGGCCCGAAACCTATGTCAGACAAGTACTTGATGCCCATTACCCAGCTATAGCCGACGGAGACATAATCTCGACGTTGCAAGATATTAGAATTTTTGCTCAACTCCACGGTGCTATCGTACTTACTGCCAACCTAAGCATCCAAAATATTGCCCCCAAGCTCCTGTATGCACTCACCGGGCCAGCACCCCAACCTAAAGACAGTGTTGACACACTTTTTGAAAATGCCAAGGAATTGCGTGCGGTCGTCCAATCAAACCGCTCAACCAGCGTTCAGGCTGCAAACGACCTACTTCGCGAGAATCGACGTGCGGTTCTTGTTGCCTATCTTCTCCAGCAAGATTACATTCGAGAACAAAATCACCTCACGGACGCAGATGCTCTCTTTGAGCATTTTCTGATTGATGTTCAGATGGGCTCCGGGTTCAAAACGTCCCGCTTAAAACAAGCCATTTCAGTCCTTCAATTGTACCTGCAAAGATGCATGCTAGGACTAGAAGAACCATATGGAGTTCCTCGGACTGTGATCAAGCGTGAGGAGTGGGACTTGATGATGCGGTATCGACTATGGGAAGCGAACAGGAAAGCTTTCCTCTATACAGAGAACTGGATCGACCCAACACTACGAGACGACAAAACCGAACAGTTCATGGCAATGGAGACATCAATCTTACGAAAGAAGTTGACAAATGACTCGATCGAAGAAGCAATGGCGTCTTACATCCACTCTATGGATGACGTCGCTCATTTGGAAGTGCAGACATATCTCTGGGAGCGCCGGGACTTAGGCACTGGGATGGATCGGGACCAAGGGTGTATTCACTTATTTGCTCGCACTGCTACGGCCCCGTCTAGCTATTACTACCGTCGAGTAGACATCCGTGGCCCCAAGGATGACGCGGTGGTCTTCTGGAAGTCGTGGACAAAGATGGACATTGGTATTATGGCGCAGGAGATAGACAGTGGAAACCGTAAGCTCCCTAAGCCCGGCGTGTATCTTGTACCTGCTATCTTCCGGGGACGCCTATACCTTTTCATCCCACATTTCACTCTCAACACAATGCCAAAGGACACACAAAAGCAATCGACATCCTTCAAAGAGCTATCAGATAAGCCTCCAAACACCAACAGCTCCCAAGAGCAGATCTGGGAGTTAACTATGGGTTGGTCCGAGTTCAGGAACAACAAGTGGTCCGCTAAGCGGGTGGCGCAAAAAGCTTTACATATCACGGCGGGGTCAGACACGGATCCGGCTTACAATGCCCTATCCCTCACGGATCAGGCGACAGCCCAAAAATTCCCACCCATTAAGTCTTTCCAGTTCAGCACACGAGTCAGATCTGTGCTTCCAATTTCTGGAACCGAAAATGTCGATATTCTGACGATCGACGTCGACAGATGGCTTGGAAATGAGGTGATCAGCCCGACAGACCTCAGTGGATATAAGGCATACCCACTGGGCCGGTTCGAACTCCGTGGACAACAGCTAGTTCTCGACGAGCCTGATGTGAGCTTTACGGGGAAGACCACCATTCCTACAGATTTCATGAGGCTTTCGTGGAAAGCAGCAACGGCAGATACGTCGCCTCTCACGACATATGAACGTTACGGTAACAGCAAGCGACCCCTACTTGCAGTGGCTGATAGCAGTGCGGTTAATGTAACGTACACCTGGATACTTTCTCTTGACTCTGTTACTTATAATCGACCGACTGGGTTCGTCGCCAATATGGCAATCCAGGATGACTCCCGCTCTTTTTGCGGATATCCGCCCATGATCCCCTCTGATCCGTCCAGGGATCCCTTATACGACATGTTCGAAACTGTTGACCTCCATAACGAGATATCCCCGATTCTCATGGAAGTTGCCTCTATCGGCGGTGGCTTGAAGAGCCTTTACGATTCGCTTTCTAATCTTCCTAGGTCCCTCTTCGGATCTGCTTTTGGGGATCAACATGGCAACGTCTTCCACGAGCAGGCGAATCCGTACGCTATATACTCGTGGGAGACAGGCGTGCACGCTGTCAGCCTCTTAATGGAGCGTCTGAAATCTTCGGGGCAGCAGGAACTTGCCTTGAGTGTGGGCCGACTGGCCTTCGATCCCGGTTGGGAAGACTCTACACTTGGTCGAGTTTGGCATTTCCCACCCTTCCGCGATCCCAATACACAAGATAGCACACCATTAGACCCCTCCCCGACTTGGGAGAATAAGTGGGCTATCGTGGAATGGAACATGAACCCAGCGACAATCCATGCTGCGGGTCGAGGGCACCCAGTTGCTTACATGAAGCGCCTCGCTATTAAGTATATGGAGATCCTGATAGACGCAGGCGACAACCTGTTTCGCCAAAACACGATGGAGTCAGTCCCACTAGCCCTCCAACGCTATGTCGAAGCATCACACATCTTCGGACCTGCTCCTATTCAGATGCCTGAGCTTCAGAAACGCCGTTCTTTCACGTATAACCAGCTAGCAGCGAAGCTCAATACCTTCTCAAATGCTACGGTCGATCTTGAGCTCGATTTCCCCTTCCAGTCGGACCCGCAGAACCGAGGAACTTCAACCACCAATAACCCGACTACCATGGCATTTGTCGAAACTGGATACTTTTGCATCCCATCCAATCCACAAATCATGGCGTTGAAGAATTCCATAGATGATCGTATATATAAGATTCGCAATAACATGGACATTGACGGAAACATCCAAGACCGGCCGCTCTTCGAACCCCCGATAGACCCAGGCCAGTTGGTGCGCGCCCGCGCGGCAGGTGTCAGCCCATCCGCCTTCGCCAGCGACATTAGAGGACCTATGCCTAAACATCGATTCATGTATCTTTTACAACGCGCCTATCAGATGGCCGAAGAGTTAAAGGGCATGGACTCCCTCGTCCTGACCATTAAAGAGAAGAGGGACGCGGAAGCCCTTTTGACGCTTACGACAAGCCATCGTCAAGCAGTTCAGCAGCTAATCTTTGAGAGCAAGAAGGTCGAGAAACAGGAAGCTCTAAAGGCCATAGATGTGCTGCAAGAGACTCGTCAGATGCATGAACAACGGCTGGCCTTCTTCCTTGCCTTGACCGGAGACCAGAGCCAGGGCATCCCGGGACCCGAAACAGCATGGACAGACATTCCCCAACTCATTGATACTCCAACGGCTGATGATCTTAGAATGGCTTCTAGCGAGAAGCTGGAGATGGACTGCACGGAGTTGGCCATAGCTACCCTACCGTCTGTCTCCTTACTTGAGAACCTCGCGGCAGACTTCCTTGTCTTCCCACAGGCTACCATTAACGCTCAGCCGCTAGGTATAGGCGTATCTACTGAGATCGGAACAGGTATCGCCGCACGGGCGCTGCAAGCCGCCGCGGGTGTTGTCCGCCAAGGGGTGCAGCACTCTCAAGATCAAGGTACGCTAGCCGGCAAGAAATCGTACTTGATCAGACAGCTACAAGAGCGGCGACAGCAAGCGAACCAAGCAGGCCGCGACATAAAACTCGTGGACCAACAAGTTCTGGTGCAGAAGCTGCAGGTTGAGCGCTTGGACATTGAGTTACGCGCGCAGGTGCAGGAGAACGAGAATACCGCCCAGGAGCTAGAGTGGTTTCAATCCAAGTATACCAATGAGCAGCTCTATACATGGCTAGAAAACCAGTACAGCGCCGTCTACCACGACACCTATACAATCGCTAGCCAATTGGCGCAGAAGGTGCAGAAGGCGTATCAGTTTGAGAATCCTCAAGACGGGACAGCTTATCTGAGCCCAGTGGCTGGTGGGTATTGGGACAGCAGCCGAGATGGTCTTCTAAGCGGTGAGAGACTGTCTCTCGATCTGAAAAGAATTGAGATGGCGTATCTCAATAGCCAGCCGTATGATTTCGAGATTCAAAAGAACATCTCGCTACGCCAGCTCCACCCCCTGGGGCTGCTGTCCTTGCGTGAGACCGGTGTCGCCGAGTTCAGCCTACCCGAGGTACGTGTAATCTTTCATCTCCTGGCCCTGAAATTGCCTGTATTAACCACAAATCCGGAGTAGACCCTATTCGACATCGACTTCCCAGGTCACTACTGCCGCCGGATTGCGTTTGTGTCGTTGCGCATCCCATGCATCGTGGGCGCGTATGTCGGCCTGAACTGTACTCTAACCCTAAAATCACACACTTACCGGGTAAGAAAAGACGCGACTAGCGGTGACTATCGTCAGACCGACAAAGAGGGCATGTTCCGGACCGACGTGATTCCCATCACATCCATCGCCGTCACCAGCAGCCAGCACGACGGCGGCAAGTTCGACTTCGGCTCTTCCTCGGAGAAGTACCTCCCGTTTGAAGGAGCCGGCGCCATCTCTCTATGGCGAGTAGAGCTTCCCGAACAACTCCGGCAGTTTGACTACCAGACGATTTCCGACGTGGTCATGCAGCTGCGATATACTGCGGTCGACGGTGGTCAGACATTAAAGCAAGCGGCATCAGATGCGACTCTAGCAGGGCTCAAAGAGGCGGCTACCGACCCCAACAGCGGTCTTCCATCCGCACTGGTCGACATAAGCTGTGACTACGCCAATCAGTGGTACCCGTTCGTAGAGAAGCTGAAGGAGGGTAAGGCCACCGAGGCTACGCTTCGGCTATCCGGGATAGATGGCTATCTACCCTTCTGGGCCCGGGGATTCCAGACGGCTAAAGTGAATAGAGTTACGCTTATTGTTATGCCCGCTATTTCGCCTGCAAGTATTCAGAACGCTTTGGTCGTTACTGGGCCTTCATCTGGGATCACCTGGACAACGTCCAAAACAAAGCAGATGGGCGACTGTATTGTTTTGCAGGCGGACGATGCAAACCAAGACCTGAAGCTTCCCGGAGATTGGACCATTGCCTTTTCTACCGCTCCGCCGTCCACATACGTGGTCAAGAACATGGTGTTGGTGTTAGGGTATGCGTTGGAGTAGCTATTTTAAGAAGGTGTAGGAGATTTGGTACGATACAAATAAAGCTGAGTGGCCAGAACGAGGCTGTATTCGGGATGGAGAAGCCACATTTCCACGCCACAAAGGGTTAGGTGTTATTATTGCCTTAGTTTTTGATGTAGGGAGTTTATGACCGAGGAGTTGTTGGATTTAGCGATATGGGTCCTGGGACGAGCTGTTGAAGCACTATTAAGAGGATCACGTAATTATACAAGCTACATGACTTGTAGCAGAGGCTGAATTAGGTAGCTCAAACCCACACATAAAACTCTGTACAAGAAAAGTCTCACACAAGGTCCTGCATAAGGCAGAGCAGATAGATCAACAGAGACCATGATATTACGTGACAAGCTCTATCAATAATGTAGTTATATACCAAAATCCGACATAATCCGGTTAAGTGGGCCCCGGTGTTAGAATTAAGCGATTCTAATTAAATATAATAAGTAATTAATTGATATATTTTATTATATTATAAAAGTTCTTTTGTTCTATATTAAATAAGTATGTATAAGTAATTTATATTATATAAACTGTTATTTTAACTTTTTAAATCTAACACATTTTTTTAAAAAGGATTATATAAATAAAGCTTTTTATAAAATAAACATTAAAAATAATAAAATTAATCCTAATTATTATAGTATTAAAAAAAAATATAAAATAAGCTAAAATAAAAGCTTTAAATAATAAATAAAATATATATAATCGTTTTTTATTTTAGCTTTATTTAAGGTTATTTAATTTTAAATAGCTTAATTTATTTTTTAAAAATAAATTTTTTAAAGCTTTTAAACTTTAATATTTTTTATTATTTAATTTTTTATAAAAATAATATTTATAAATACTTATAAGCTTT
>MU619817.1:0-105019 GCA_025201785.1 Xylaria longipes
GGGTATTTTGTGGCTAATGTCTACACCCAAAAGTGGAGCTACCCTCAGGTAGACAGGGGCAACCTACCCTCAGTTGATCTGATTGCTCCAGTTCAAGGGGTTTGGGATGATTTACCATTGCGCGAACTCGGGGAAATTGACAAGGTCCGCGACCAATGGGCGGAATTCCAGCCCGCCACAACGCCATAATACTCATCCATCATCGGCCCGTCTCCATCCACTTTCCCCTTTTCTGAATCGTGGGTATTCACTCATGCGCAGCTTTACTGTGTACTAGAAAATGATTGGACAGGGATTGTACTGTAAGAACATGGGAGACAAGCATCAGATCATGGGCGAAAAAAAAAAGTTAAAAAATTTGCATGTTCAGATTCTCTTGGTGCTACAGTACCTACTTACAACTTATACACTGCTGGGCCGCCAAATTGTCTTATGTCTTGTTTGGTCTGGCTTTCTACAGTAGACTGTCCCAAAGTGTCCCCAACTCAGGATATTTAATTTATCTTGTGGTAACCTCCACGCAGTTGTGTTATTGACCAAGGCTTGCTAGTCAGGCTGAGGGGAAAAGGACGGGCAAGACATGTTGGGGGAAATGCGGAGAAGACTGATGATTTCTTACTAGGCCCACTATATCAACAGGGGTAGATACCTACCCAACTACGTATACACTACCGTCCACATGGCTAAGATGGGTCTGCCCCAGGTAACTTGCTTAGCTTGCCAGCCGGTCGGACAGCTGCATGCTTTCTTGTTGCTCGTCACCGATCGGTGACGAATGGACGCCTTCCTCATCGGGCGGTGCAGCACGCTGTTAGTGCTAAGTTAGGGCCAGGCGCGACCTGTACTGTAGGGCCGACCACCTGGGGCTGGACCGAGAACCGGGGAACGGTTTGAGCAATTGGACCCGGCCACCGTCATCTGACCAATCTTGACGTCGTGTTTTGTCGGGAACCCTGCATCCATTCTTCATAGTGTAGTGTCAATACTTAATCATACTGCATACGACCTGCACAAAGCGGAGGGAAACACTGGGCAGTAAACGGAACGTCGCCGACGAGAATCACTGCATATAAGAGTCGCTTGCGGACCGCATCATTCTTTGTCGTGATTCCCTCCCGCCTTCGTCTGACTGTCCCAACCCCCCCAGGGCATTGCACTCGCTCGCTATAAGTCGGCATAAGTCAGCATACAAGGCACCGTGACTGAGAACACCCCAACAGCGGACCAGCGCACGGGGTCAACGCCATGCGTTCTTCTACATTCAGCGTCTTGCTGGCGGCTGTGTGCAGCGCCTCTGCCGCGGTATGTTCTGTCCTTCTGTCCTTCTGCCTTTCTGCCTTTCTGCCTTTCTGTCCCCCAAATTCCAAAGCCCTCTCTCTCAATTGCTCGGCCTAGACTCTATGTAGTCTGGTCTGGTAGGTAGGTCATGTCCTAACCAATTGGCCGACTGCCTTCGTGTTCAGGGGAAACCACAAGCTGTGGTACCAAGGAATCAATCAACCTTAATCTTGTGCATGCTGCACTAAAAGCTAAAAGTCCCATTGGCCCCCTACTTCCCGTTCTATTGCCGGCAGGCAGCCAATTCACCAGCTCCGTTTTTGACAGCTGCCGTGCACAGTCCAGTCGCTAATTGATAATCCCCGCAGCAGCAAGGCGAGCTCGCTTACTCCGAGCCGCACTACCCATCCCCATGGATGAATCCACAAGCCGATGGCTGGAAAGAGGCCTACGCTAAAGCACGGGCTTTCGTCTCGCAATTGACGCTCGCCGAGAAAGTCAACATCACAACCGGCATTGGGTGAGTTACCACAGCGCTTTGGTCCAGATTGATAAGAATCCCGTCAACTCACTGTTTGTCGTCATGCAGCTGGGAGAGCGGACAATGCGTCGGCGAGGTAGGCAGCGTCCCGCGGCTGGGCCTTCGCCAGCTCTGCATGCAAGACTCGCCCCTCGGCATTCGCTTTGGTGACTTCGCCTCCGCGTTCAGCTCCGGCCAAACCGTAGCCGCGTCCTTCGACAGGAGCTTAATGTACCGCCGTGGCAAGGCAATGGGCGAGGAGCACAAGGGGAAGGGCGTCAATGTCGTCCTAGGGCCTGTCGCCGGTCCACTTGGTCGTGCCCCGGAAGGGGGAAGGAATTGGGAAGGCTTCTCCCCCGACCCGTATCTAACGGGCGTTGGCATGAGTGAGACCATCAAAGGTATTCAAGATGCCGGTGTTGTTGCTACCGCAAAGCACTTCATTCTGAATGAACAGGGTATGGCGCCAGGACACCAAGTCGTGAATCCGAAACTAATCTAACTTGCTAGAACACTTCCGCCAAGTCGGAGAATCGACGGGTCGGGGTTATAAAATATCCGAGACCCTTTCTTCCAATATTGACGACAAGACTCTGCACGAGACGTACCTTTGGCCATTCGCTGATGCCGTCAGAGCGGGTGTTGGGGCTGTTATGTGCTCATACCAGCAAGTCAACAACAGCTACGCTTGCCAGAACTCTAAAACATTGAACGGTATTCTCAAGGGGGAGCTAGGTTTCCAAGGTTTCGTCATGAGTGACTGGCAAGCCCAACATGCTGGTGTTGCTACTGCAGTGGCTGGCATGGACATGTCTATGCCTGGTGACACCGAGTTCCAATCCGGTCTATCCTTTTGGGGAGCTAATCTCACCGTTGCGGTGCTGAACGGTACAGTCCCCGCATATCGTATTGATGACATGGCAATGAGGATTATGGCAGCTTTTTTCAAAGTCGGCCAGACCGTTGAAGGTTTGGAACCCGTCAATATGGACTCATGGACTTCCGATACCCATGGCTACCTTCACTATGGTGCCAAGGACGGATACCAGCAGGTCAATTGGCATGTCGATGTACAAAGTGACCACGCGAATCTCATCAGAGAGATTGCCGGGAAATCAATCGTCCTACTCAAGAACGAGGGCGCTCTCCCCCTCAAGAAGCCAAAGTTCCTCGCTATTGTTGGAGAAGACGCTGGCCCAAATCCTCTAGGTCCAAACGGGTGCGCCAACCGAGGTTGTAACATGGGAACTCTTGCTATGGGTTGGGGTTCAGGCACAGCGAACTTTCCTTACCTAAGCACTCCTCTCGACGCCCTCAACCAACAGGCCATTGATGATCACACTCGCATTGAGGCAGTGCTGAATAATTCTGCCACTGATACCATCAAGGCCCTTGTGAAGCAAGAGAGTGCAACGGCTTTGGTCTTCGTCAACGCTAACTCGGGCGAAGGTTTCATCAGCATCGATGGTAACGAGGGCGACCGAAAGAACCTGACACTATGGGGTAATGGCGATAAATTGATTAAGACGGTCTCTTCCCTCTGCAACAACACAATCGTTGTCATCCACTCTGTCGGCCCTACTCTCGTCACTGACTGGTACGACTCTCCTAACATAACTGCCATCCTATGGGCTGGTTTGCCCGGGCAAGAAAGTGGTCGCGGCATTGTGGACGTTCTCTACGGGAAAGTGAATCCTGCTGCTCGCACGCCTTTTACTTGGGCCGCCAAGCGCGAGGACTACGGTGCCGACGTCCTGTATCAGCCAAACAACGGTAACGGCGCGCCCCAACAGGACTTCACCGAAGGCAACTTCATCGACTACCGTGCGCTGGACAAGGCTAATGTTAAGCCAATTTTTGAGTTTGGTTTCGGTTTGTCGTACACTAGCTTCAAATATGCCAACATCAAGATTGAGAAGACCAACGCTGGTCCATACAAGCCCACGAAAGGCAAGACCACCAAAGCGCCAACTTTCGGTAACTCCTCCACAAAAATTGAAGACTACGCATTCCCCAGCGCCGTCCGTTACATCCAGCAGTTCATCTACCCATTCCTCAACACCACGTCATCGCTGAAGGCTGCCTCCGCCGACCCCTTATACGGGCAAACAGCCGAAGAGTTCTTGCCTCCTGGAGCGCTCGACTCTGAGGCTCAGGATCTCCAGCCTGCCGCACCCGCACTCACCGATGCACCCGGTGGCAACCGACAGCTATGGGATGAGTTATACATCGTCACAGCCGAAATCACCAACACGGGCGATGTCGTTGGCGATGAGATTCCCCAGCTCTACGTTTCTCTCGGTGGTGCCGACGACCCGCCCGTCGTTCTACGTGGCTTCGACCGCCTCCGAATCGACCCCGGCCAGACCGCCACGTTCCGCGCGCCGCTCACCCGTCGCGACGTGAGTAACTGGGACACCGTCTCTCAAAACTGGGTCATCTCAGAACACTCCAAGACCGTCTTCGTGGGGCCAAGCAGCCGCAACCTACCACTTAAGGCTACGCTGTCTTAGAGTGTAGGTTTGCCTAGGGACATTACAGGATTCGAATGGGGTAAAATGGGAGAAGAAGATATTCACGAGACCCTATAAGTTCTTGTATACGCCTAGTTGTAATTCTTAATATTGGAACAATTTATGAATAAGCTTAAAAGAAAGTAGCAATACATCTTGCGGCGCATCGTCTACTAGGATGATGAGTAAGGACAAAGTTTTATTGTTCCATTTCTTCAAACTTGAATACGCGTGCTGAATTAAATGTTGAGCTGAACATGATTACACATAGATGTATGTAAGAACACAGTAAAAATAATTATTCATTGCCACTAGACTTGCCGTCCTTGCATATTAACTGCCTTCGTCAACAATATAAGTCGAGATATTTTTCAAGCTGGTATCCGTCGCAGTATAGAGGAGGTAGTAAAATAGTAACTTAGTGCCACACGGACCCAAGGGGCTAGAACTATACCCAAGACTTTGGGACTAGGAATTGCATATCATGTATATGATCGTATGATCGGGAGGCAGAGCCTCCCGTCTAGCCGTATATTGCCTAGCCTTTCCGAAACAGCTATACGAGAGCGAGTATTGATTTCTAAATGGATTATGTGCCACGAGAATTGTTATTTATTTAGCATGCTCTCTACAAGCCTGATTCTATGATCGGCCTCGAGGATATGAAAAGGAAAAGCGCAACCGCGTCTAAAATCTTCGCTCTCCCCAAAGATGATAAATCCCGTGTGATATATCTGTCTACCTCTTCGTCGTTCCATGAGTAAAAATCCGCTTCTCCAGAGGCTCAGATGTCTTCTGTATCAGTGGGCCGGCTGGTGTCCCGAAGACCATCTGAGCCTTCAGCGACCAGGTAGCAGGAATGTTCCACTCTTGCGAGGCCCGGGCATTCACCATCGGGTTGTAATGCTGTAGATTGCATCCGAGACCTTCTGCTATAAGCATAGTCCAAACTGCGTATTGAAGCATCCCATTGGAATGGTCAATCCCTGCCGCCATGTTTAGCATGTCACTACTCAAGACACCACAGCTCCTTAGGTTAAGAAGTGGAACTACTCACATTGCGGTAGGTGATCTTTCAGCATCGGCCTCTTTTGCGCCATATCGTGCAGGACATCAGGGTCATCATAGAACAGGATCTGCACAAGCACATCGCAACCATTATTAGCCTCATCGTTTACTCTTTCCCCTCCTTTGCACCTTGGGGTATAGGCGGACAAACTCACAGTTCCGTAGGCGGCGCGAAACAACTTGATCCGCGGCTCAATCGCCGCCGCAAAGACAGGTGGAGCCATAGAGGCCTTGGCAACCTCGAAGGCCATGTCCCAGAACTTCTTGTGCTCGTCTTTCACGAGCAACACGACCCGTGCAGCCTGGCAATTAAAGGGACTGGGCGCGTGCAGGACTGCATCGCGGAGAATCTCCTCGATTCGAGAGTCGCTGACGTCTATGTCGTCCGACAGCGTGTGGAGCGAGCGCCGGTTCTTGATGGCCTCGAGGAGTGTAATTGTGTTAGGAGAAGACATGGTGATGAGTGTTGCAAAGTGGTTAGGACTTATTGGTCAATAGGGGATGCGCTTGGAAAGGGGTAGGAGTCGAAGTAGGGTTCTGAACAGCCGAGAATAGCCAAGAGAATTTGAACTTCGGTGGGGTGGCAGAGAAGATATAAGAATTGAAGATGCGCCGAGCGGCTCGGTTTTACGCGTACGGAGCTCCGTTCAAATCCTACGTTTAGCGCAAGATACCGCCGAGTTAGAAAGAGCTGAGTCCTAAAGATAGTGTGTCGGGTCTCGGACTAGACAGGTTCCCGCATTTATGCGTGCTGGTGGCGCTGTATGAAAGGATCGCTGACTCACTGAATCCTAAAACTTAGGCATGCAATGTTCTTTTTTCAACAGGAGCCAGTGCGACCAAAATGGCCGATGTTAATGCAATGAATGTCAGTTTGTTTGTTCCTTGTTTTTCTAGAGTTTCGCTCGTACAACCCAGTTCTTATTCGCTTAACTTTACACTAGATGGGTAGGAAGAAGCTTTACGGGATGCAACAAGTGAAGCCTCCTAGTCCCGACTGTGTCTACCAATATTATCTCTTCGGTGCCAGTCTCGCTCTATAAAAACTACAAGGAAACTCAGGGGGTTGTAGCTCAGAAAAAGCTGGAGTGAGAATCTAGATATGGTGTGCTGTAAGTATAGCGTTGTTGTTGTGAAGTGAATAAGTTGGCAACAGGGAGGCGCTTATATTTAGTCACAAGAATCAAAGATCTAACCATCCAATTGGTTGGCTCCCCCTTATTTGGCGGCTGTCTAACTAAATCAATTTAAAGTCGTTGTGGCACTATGGCCGAGTGACCGCCTACCATCGTATTATGAGGACAAAGTCCACCGTGGAAAGATTTATGAAAAAGGTCGGACACGGAGGACGACTAGGTCTTGTTCCATTGTCCGCCTTTGGGTTCACGGCTTGTCAGAAATTGTGGGAAGACGACTATGAATTAAGTGGTGATATATCGTCACTGAAATAACGTTGCTTGCAGTAGTTATCTTGCCAGAAAGCACGTAGTGGGATAGAAGATTCTCTACCACAGGAATTATTATTTTAGTATAGTATTGGAAATGCGATTACCGATGGCGTAGGTGAACAATATAAAGTAGATAAATAGAACGCTAGCCTACCCCTGGAGTTGATCTATTCAATTCCGCTACAACTATATATAAGTCACAGTAGCGCCAAGAAGTTGTCCCTAAAATGGAAAGCTTTACTTTCCCTCACACTTGATTATCGTTGCTAATACATATTCGGGAAAGGTAAAGCTTTCCAAAAATCCATATCATTCTCATAAAAACCGCTTATCTCAGGGTACATTGCCGTCAACTCATTTAGTATTCGGATGACCTCCATTCTTTGGTCTTGGCTTTCGACATCCACTAGGTTGACTTGGATAGTCCGTGTGCGAGAAAGAACTTCATCTGATTCGATCAAGGAAAGAAATCGACCTTTAAGATATTCCATATAGTGCTCAACAATCCCCAACTCCGAACCCTCGTAAATGTAGTCCGAAAAATATTGATGCGCCGGTTCTCGTCGTAGGCATTCTTCCAGCAAATCCAGCTTCGTGAACAAAACGATGAGATTGGACCTTGTAAGCCACGGGCTGCTTACAAGCGAACTGAACAAAGTCAAGTCACCTTGCATCCTGTTGACTGTGTTGTCCTCCCACAGGAGTTTTGGGTACGCTGTTGTATCGACAGTGAATATTACTGTTGAGATGCCCAATTCAAACGCGTGGATCCATTTCTTCCTCTCAACAGGCGTCCCTCCTACATCATAAAACCAGTACTCGATACCAGCGGTGGATGGTTGACCTTCGAACACAGTCTTATGGACACCGGTTGTCATTGTTCTAGACCACAGGGTATCTTCTGCATAGGGTATATAGTTACTTTTTATCAGCCTTTTGAGAGCTGTGGCGTAGTACAAGGCGCGGCCATTAAGCTGATATTCCGCCCTTCGTTCGTATGTTAGCTAGTCTTCCATGTCTCTTTTGGTGCGGGCAATTCCCAAGGAGCATGCAATAACGTCAATCATCTTATCAGCGAGAGCATGTCCTACCATTGTACAGCTTGTAGAAGAAGGTTCAAAGCGTTGACCTGTCGGTCTAGTAAGCTTGAGTATTCGAATGTCTCTTTCTCGCCCCATAAAAATACGAATTTCTGCTTCGCTGTAATGCTGCTTGAGCCGTTTGGCTCAAAGTCATCGAGTCGTTGTTCGAGAGTTAAGATCAAGTGACTAAAACAGTCTAGGAAGTTGCCAATCTGTAGTGCTAGTTGCCGATATCTCGGGTGGCGACCGTACTCTGGTTTGTTCCAGATGCTTAATTGATCTAGTGCCGCCTGAACCATGTGCAGCTGTCCGGTAATAGTAGAGATAATCAAGGGAGCATCGTGATATTTGGCCTTGAGAGAATGTAAACGCGATATACATTTCAGTACCACATCCCCTAAAGAGACAGCCGTTCCTATGATCTGCACGATCGACACTGGGTCCATTTAGGGCGGAAGGGGCAGCTTCTAATGTCGCCAAGCAAAAAGAGAGGCAATACAGAGTGCGGTGGACAAGATAGTCCAGGTTTGGACGCGCAAGAATGCTCGCAGGATAACCCCGCACCTTATGTACCAGATGTGATTGAGTCTGCCTCGATGGCGCAGGTTCAAGTTATCTGCCTATATGAGCACTGCCCACGAGCGTATAGCCCCCAAATACTCCCCCATATTACACATAAGGAGGGCAACCAATCATTGCACAATGATTGTCAAAAATAAGGGCTTGTGCACTTTGCAAGTTGGTCCAAGAAAAAGTAGTTGTGGACTGAAACAACACGTTATAATACCTATACAACGAACACCTGATACCATCCTCTCCCCGTCTGAAGATTTCACCTCTGCTCTTCGTCTCTCCCAACAATAGTCGTTCTTCATCTAATTATAGCGAAGACTTATATCTAAGCTTTCCTGGACTCTAATTTTTTACTTTGTCTAACTTGTTTCGGCCTTGAGTATGAGTGTATCTTAAAACGGAAACAATCCGTATTGACAGCCTCCCCGTATCGTGCTGAGGAGAAGCCTAGCTCTTTACGAGCGATGCGGAGGCTTTCGGATATTAATACTAAGAGCATATGGGGCTTTGTACGGTAGTTGATACTATCCGGAGTACCGTATAAATTTATTAGGAAAGACGCAGTTATCCTATGCACTACGGAATTGCCTACAGATCATTGAGAGATATGGGATGACATTCCCAGGGTATACGCGTTGGACGCACCAAACCCATTTCATCAACCATCTTCAATCTCTTCGGCTAGCTACGCTGCTGTAGGCGCTGTCGACCATGTATAGTGGCAACACATGCAGGCCTTGGTGGTCGCTAACCGCTTCCGATGGTCTGGCTATCTCTACCACATATTCGTGTTTCATCTTAGATGCATCATCTCCTTCAGAAATAAGCTCATCGGGCTCCTGAAATGGTAGAATGGGAACAAGTCCTCCGTCGGGGGAGTTAAATCGATCCCTAATGCCGGCAATCTCATACATCAGAACGGCGCGGCATACCAGCACTGAGAGCATGAACCTGCCAATGACCTCGAGAGCGTCTCGCGGACCGATGAAAGTCAAGCTCGATAACACGAGCGTACCAAAGATAACATGGATGATGATACTTGGTGTAAGCAACCAGTTCAGACAGATGAGCGGCACGCTTTCATTGTACATGATGATATAGACATCTTTCTGTGTTGACGCTGGTCTGTATTGCCAGTTAGTTAGTACGAATTAAAGTAACCTAAACTTAAAGAAAACACATTTGATATGTGAACGTACACTAATTCAGTCTTCCGCAACTCTAGCACCCGTTTCTTTGAGTCTTTTATCCATTGCTTGAATGAATTGCCTTGTAGTGCGTGAAGCGAAGTCTCATCGCTGTATACCCGTCGGGCTTGGAGCCGGAAGACAATCGTCGCCGCTATATGTATGGGCAGGACCAGCATTCCCCAGACTAGAGGTGCAACGGTGCCGTTGGGCCAAAACATACAGATTGTCCTGACGCCGAGCTGATAGTAAAGCACTATTATAGAATCTGTTACAATTTATGACTCCGGAAAGCGGCATTGCTGTCGGCTTACCAGCGACATTAGCTAGCACTGGAAGACTGGGAGTCAGTTATCACCAATCCGAGCTTGACTTCTGAGGGGTTTAAAAGCTTGTGAGGATGATAAAAAGGATAATATATACTAAAAATTTGGCGAGACAATAAGAAATGACACCGAAAACTACTCACTTCCAAGGGCGACCGTGTATTGAAAGACTACCAGGGCAGATTTCCGCCAGCCTTTTGGGCGCCATTGTTGTAGCCGACCTGGTCTTTCCTTCAAAATCTCCAACGGGGAGGTGCTATCAAATGCTCTGCTTAGATATACCGAGGGACACGCAAGAGCGAGAAGGATCGCAAGAATTGGACGCCTCGCAATGACTGTCAAAAATGACAGCTCTGTGGGGCTGGGACCAAGTAGAGCCACGATCGTAGGGGTGAGGCCGAGGAGGACTTGCGCACTAGACATAGAGCTCTTGATGTAGTCAGATGTGGAGTTGAAGATGCAAGTGATGACTGGTTCCGTGATACTGCTTGGTTGGTCCGCGCCATTCTGGAAGTCGATCGTGATGTTGGTTCCAGGGCCATATTTGGCAACGGGCTCCTCGAAACCAATCGACTTTATGTCCACAGTAGTTCCGACGCCGTAGAGATAGTTTTGATATTGTTGGGTGCAGTTCTGTTTAAGGGCAGTGGCGAATACGTAGCCATATTGCTCATACCAGTCCAAGAATTGTGTCTGCGGCTGCGGGTTACCAAAGACATATCTCACCCCATATGTGGGTGTAATCCATAGCTGGAAAAGAAAAGTGAGGACGCCGAGATGCCAATGCATTTGGGTAGAACAATCTCTATCGTTCCCGAAAGAAACTGAGTAGATGATTAGTTAGTATGAGAAGAAAGGCGTGTCTGGTGAGCTTGTGATCCGTCGGGTCAGCTTAAGGGATCTCCCCTGCATTGTAGTATGGTGTCTAAAGTATAATGTCTTCAATACATGTTGTTGGGCGGACGGTCCCAAGAGCCCCTCTTGGGTAGCCCTACCTATATACAGGATAGGATTCTTCATTTATTCTCAAGAAATGTGGTGTGCAGTGCTAAGTATAGAGCCAGCATTGCCTAATTACGAAAGCCCCGAGCTCAAAGGGCCCTTTACGACAGCCTTATTTTGCATTTTACTATTAATAATCCAGCCATTCCACTGCATCAAATGCGCTTCGTCGAGGATCGATAACCGCCGCCACATTACTTAAGTACAGAGCAGCTGCTAAAGCACCAATAATTAGCTTGCGATCCCTGTCAATCGCGCTATCGTTACCCCGGAGGATTCATGACTGTCAGCACGGGTAAGTATCTTACATTGGCGCCATCTCCGAGACGCTTCTCGTCAAGGCTTTACGCTGCTACAGTAGATTGTGTTTAGTGAGCTAAACGCCATGGCCGAGCCTCCGGGCCGCACGCATCCGCACGTCGTCCCCTTCCTAAGGCCTTGTTACGATGCCGTGATTCCCCTCATTTTCCTAAAAGGTCCAATGAACTCCCAACCAGGGGCGCAATCCCACCCATGTCTTTGGATCAACACCGCAATTAAGGATACAATGGGGGGAGCGAGGCTGTGAAACACGTCAAGACCTCTCCACGACGAAATGGTTCGCAGATTATAACATGCGATGAAACCAATCCCAGAACGCGCGAAATATTAGTAGTAATAGAGGAGTAGGAACACATTAATTTACAGTCTCTGCCGTTCCCTATTATTTGATACTAGCCAGAGGTGTCATTACAACTGCCACAAAGTGCAGATTCCAAGTGGCGTGCGGCAATTATTCATCATGAGTCTCCAAGGCCACATACCTCACCCCATACAGCATGCGCGAATGCATATCACCGTGAGGAGTCATGCACCATGGCAAGGCTGTCACTATCTAGGAACCAAGGATAGATTTCGCTTAGGTACTCTCGACGGGAGTGCAACACTTCTCTTGGCTCTCGAAAGGACTTGCGGATATGTGCAGCAAACCACCTAGCGATTATCTTTACTTAGTGGCTAAGTGCATCAGAGCCTGCAGATACCCCGGACAGCCTGTGAGGCGTTGCCGGCGGCACAGCACAGAGGCGAATTTGGAAACGATTCGCGGCCCATAAGACGGCGACGGTGTACTAGCAATGTCTAAGACTCGTGAGGTTTCAGATGGCCCGGGGATCTATCTATGTAATTGGCACGAACCTCAGACTACAGCTCCAAATAGACCTTACATGTATCGTTCGTGCATGAGTTTTAAGTTCGCCTGATATTTTCAATCAACTCTCTAACTGCATACAATCTCATCCCTAGTGCCAAAGGTAGTACTTGGTAATCCAGTTAGATTATCTAGAAGTCTAAGTAACAGTAGGTAGTACAAAGGGTAGGACCTAATATATATATACACTTCACTGCATGTGGATTGTAAGTACCCCAGCCTCCTGATTTTAACACCTAGTATGATGTGCGCTGAGGTCTAATAAGTGAGCTAGCTGTAAGGCGAGCGAGGTATATGTGGCTATAGGCTTAAACTTGATATTTAATTCACTGGGACTGAGAGCCCGGATTGTGGGCTGCATGCAGCTTTGCCTTTACATCAATGAGGGGAAGTAAAGGTGCCTCTCCCGGCCTACGTAGTTAGGTTAGCGATAGGGATAGGGATAGGGTTAGGGTTAGGGTTATTTGGAACTTACGTCGGGATTGCCCTACCGTCAGGCCGGCGCCTCGGCCTCCGCCGCGACCTCTGCCTCGGCCTCGACCCCGGCCACAACCAATATAGATGATATTAGTGGGCATCTAATTATAACGTAAGTTTAAATTATTAAGATAGACTTAGAAAAGATAAGTCTGGCTGAAGGGACTAGTAAAATATATAGGCCTAGGTGAGTAGTACTTACTATGATGGTGGTGGCGGTAGTGGTGGTGGTAGTGGTGATGGTGGTGGTGATGGTGGTTTCTACGGCTGCTGCTGCTGCTGCTGCTGCTGCTGCTGCTGCTGCTGCTGTTGTTTCTGCTGCTGCTGCGGAGGGAGGTGTCAACGTCTCAACCGTGAGCATATAACTAACTGCAGGTATCAAGGCACCCACCTTGATAACGCTCTACCTTTGGTAGTGTCGTGGTATAGTGCTGCAGTTCTGTTCCGCGACAGAGGGGAGAAGAAGAGAAGAGGGAGAGGGAGGGAAGAAACTGGAGGGAGTGAGAGAGAGAGCGCGCGCACGTGCCGGACGGGGTGAACGGAAACGAGCAAGAGCGAGTTAACATAGGACTATATACGTTATGAAATCGAGGCAAGTATGCTTCGGTCGTTCCCGAACGTGGACGCTGCTTCCCAAAAGTCTGAAGGCACCCCAGTACACTGGTGTAAAAGTAGGTCGGTCATTTTTCACCGCATTTGCCTGCGTCTACCGCAATAGACAGAGTTCGTGTCCATTCCCCAATATATCTGAATGTCCGCAGACGCCGAAGGGGAGAAGGCAATTCTTCATAGTCATCCGTAGCTCATGTATCTTCCATTTGGCGCAGATCCCCGACGTTGGGTTACCTATTTCCGTATTCCCGGGGCGGGGATTGTACGGTGTCAGCGTGATTGTACTCTTATCCCTCGGCGGAACGTCCAACCAGCTTCTCACCAGCTGTGTACTTCTACCCAATATCATCGACTTCACCCGATTTCATACCGCATTGAGCGGACATTGTCATGGCTTCCTTGTCTTTGTGGATAAAGAAATTATAACCTGATTACGACACCTCTGTCAAGAGCCTCTATGCCGCGGTTGAAATGACTCTTTTAGAAGCTCTGGTTTCCTCTCCGCTAAATCCATCACCATCTGACCGAAGACGGCATTTCCCCAGCCGAACCTATAGTGGCATGAGCGTTAGTCCGCATTATGCACTCCGAACAGTAAAAACTTCATAGATGGACACTCACCATGATCTAGTCCACTTACTCGCATCAAAACTATTGACGCTCTCATGAATCAAGCCATACTGGTCCGTGCTTTGCAACACCTCCCAAATCGAGTTGATAATCTCGTCATCGTCAGGGGACGTCATCGCCCGCATAATGGCCGCCATTGGCCATGCGGCTCCGGGTTTAATATGAGGGCTCCCGACGGCGCTGAGAATGGGCCCTTGACACCACCAGGGGTTAGAGCGTGATAACACAAACTTGCGTGTGTTCTGATATATCGTGTCGTTCGCGTCTAGGTAGCCTAGAGACGGCGCAGACAGGAGAGACGGCACGTTCGCATCGTCCATGAGGTTCTGGCCGCCAAAGCCATCTACTTCGTACGCAAAGATCCGCTGCCCGTTCGGCGCAGTCACGACGCCGAACTGCTCGATTCCGGCGCGAATCCCGGCCGCCATGTCGCGCATTTCGCCGGCGAGGCCTTTGGGCGCATTCGGCAGCTTCTCCATGATACGCGCCGTGGCCTCGAGATAGCGTGACAACATCATATTGGCCGGGATCTGGAAGTCGTAGATTGCGGCATCGTCACTCGGGCGGAAGGGCGAACGTACCATTCCCGTGTAATTAACCGGGTAGCTCATCCCGTTATTTCCGAGTGTTCCAAAGGCCGTCATCGTCTCCGACTGGAACGTGTATGCTGGCGGAATCCACTCGCCGTCTGGACCATACGTGGGCTTGCGCAGCGCCTCCGACGCGGCCAAGATTGATTGTACGGCTTGGATCCACTGGAACTTACCGAAGAAGTCCACGTCGCCCGTCCTTGTATAGTAGTCGTGGGACAGCTGCAAGAAGGCGCCGAAATCGTCGAGCTCGAAGTTGCACGTGAACACGATGTTGTGATCGTACGGCGGCGTGACGTGGTACTGCAACAGTCATCAGTTATCGCCCTTATAAGTGTTCCAAGCGCTTCTCGACATCATGTTGGCCCAAAAAGGAAAGCTTCTGCTCTGAAACATGCCAAAACAAGAAGAAAATGGCTCCGAGAATTCCTTACCGAGGCGCCATTCGGCTGCGCATACAGATTGGCTTCATGCGGGGGAAGGAAAGCATTACAATATGGCGAAATAATGAGATATCGAGCCTGCAGATTGATAGCACCGCGGAAGATTGAGGCAATGTCGTCGTCTTTGCTCTTCAGCACATATTTGTACGGAGCTACTTGGTTCGCCGAGTCTCGGAGCCACATGGCATCTATGTCGCCTGTGATAATGAAGGTCAATTCCTCCTCGGTATTGTTCGCTGCGAAGCCACGCCATTTAATTGCAGTGTCGATGGTGTTTACGTCTACAACACTTGAAGTCAGTTATTGCCATTTGTTCGGAAGCTTTCAGACACTTTCTTGTCCCCAAAAGGAAACCTTGTGCTCGAAAGTTGGCAAAATAAGAAGAATATGGGTTCGAGAAATACTTACATGTGTTCTCGAACAGGCGGAAGAGGTCGGGGTCGGTGGTCAGATTTTTGATCCGGAGGATGGCCTCTTCGACTGCCGTCGAATTGAATGTGCGACAAGCCGGTTCCGGGCGTTGGTAGGGGAGCGCGTAAGCTCCTGGTGAGTAGGGTTCATGCCGGTTCTGCGAATAGCTCGAGTAGCTTTGACACGTCGCACTCACCACGGATCCTACAAGACCTGTGGCCGCTGCTACTGCTGCCACAAGCCGTGTCACGTATTGCGGCAGCATAGTTGCACACATACGCTTTCACCACATAGAATCAAACCCAAATACTGGAAGGCAGAGTCTTACACCGAGGGGTGGGAGGCACGGTTGTGCATGCTCGATCCAAAGAAATGCGGCAAAGCCCTCCAGGTTCAACAATGCCCCAGGATCCGCAGGATCTGGAAAAGGGCGGGCCTAAAACCCATTCCAGAACTGCTAGAACGCCAAGGAAGCCAACATAGTGTTAACGAATTCTCAGCTGCTCCGTAAATATCCGTTTTAGGAAACACTAAATCAACGCCAAGCTGGGGGAATGGCAGCCAGAATTAACTACCAAGAGACCAAGTTGGAATATACTCAGTGATTTTAGTCACAGGTTTTAGATGCGACTCATAACAGGCCTTGCTCTTCACGGAATGCACTGGAGGCAGCAACAGCGACTGGGTACCCAATCGGCACACTCGACCGAGCCGATTCAAGTCACGAGCAGCATACTATGGCATCCTGTCCTGGAAAGAGACCTCGACGACAAGCTATCGAACGGACCGGTTTCGGCTGTTATCGTATCGTTGGTGATTTCTAGGCTTGGAAAATATGTACATCGGATACTGCGCGGCACCGCAACAAAGAAAATCGTTCGCCTGTCTAGTATCCCCATTGCTGTTAGAATCGGTTGAGTGGTTGGGGATTAGGACCAAGATTGGACTGCACTGGGTATCCGAACTATTAAGAAAGATGCCCCAGCATCTTGTTGAATGTAAATCAAACGAATCAAGATAGCAAGAGCTTTCGTATCGATATTCCAAATGCCTCCACGAATATTGTATACAAGAGCGGCAAGTAGACTATGGCGCAGATGCTAAGGGTTTCATTAGTGATTGAATAAAAGTTAAATAGGCTAGGCAGAGAATTATAATAGAACCTTGGAAGTTCTATATGCGAAATATCAAGCATGTGCCGTACCGCTGTTCTAGATGGTGGCCAGGAGAAGAATACTTGATTATTCAGTACATATAAGCGCTATGCTTTCGGCTATTAAATGGTGTGGTTGCAGATATACCTACTTGCCTACCACGAGCTCAAGTGTGTACGTAGTATAAATACTACCTATGTTTACCTTCCCTTTAGCATCCCTTTACCATCCCTTTAGCATCGGATTCTGCCCAAAATCCATGGATGAAGATATATAACTACGTTTTCAAGGCATGTAGGTTAGTACTATGTATGAGATGCATTGGTGTTCTAATCGCCTATCGGAGCAGCAAGAGTCTGGTACAAGTTGAGGTCCCTTGACTCATGAGTGGGCCCCGTAAGGCTTGGGTGGGATTCTCGAAAAGTTCAAGGACCCTGAAGATCACGAGCTTTTCCGGTGCGACGATATTCTTGAACTTTTCGATTCAAGATACCTAGATAAGATAGATTAAGGGGTTTTTGGATTCGGCCACATGCATCTCGGATGGCTCACAATCGGCCAAGTTTCGCCACACTCTTGGGAATCGCGCAGGGTCCAATGGATCGGAACAGAACCCATAACGAGAACCCTTGTCCACGGATCGCTTACATACTATGTATCCCATGAGACCCTTATTCCAATGCACATTGTTGCGTGCTACATTGTTGCGTGCTACATCGTAGCTGAGACCTGGCGATCTGCTGACGACTCTTGGTGCTGTCTTGGTTACTGATACACAAGATACTCAAGTGCTTGCGTGACATCTGGATCTGAGATATTGAATGATGCTGTAAATCTAGCATCCGAAGCGACCTCTACTAGTATGTGCGCATACCCAGGATGGCATTGTTTGGGCAGGTGTGCTGTGGTCAGTACCGCTTGGACTGGGTACAGTACCTAAGTAGACAGGTAGGTAGGTATTTTGGTAAGTGAGACTGGAAACAATGGCGCAGGTCCCACCGCGTGTGAGGGCTCGAAGTGTCGTCGATTCCCTCTTATATCACGATCCCCGATCCCCGGCCGGGCCCGGCAAGAATTTAACGCAACAACCGTAAGAGTCTGTACAATGACTTGTCATATGTCTTTCTTCAAGGTTGTTTCTACTTCGTATCTATATCAGTATTACTACCTAGTATTGTTGAAGGGCTCTATACTTACCTACATATGGCATGTACCTACGGGTAGGTAGGTACCTAGGTAGGTATGTGGAATTGGCGAAATACAACCGTGTACTTTCGAGACATCGACGATGCAGCGCCAAAGTTGGCCACTCTTGGACCGACTCGCCGAACTTGGCAGCCCACTTTGTCTTTAACCCCATACATCTCTTGGCATACTAACCTAGGTAAGTACTTTCTACGTACAGTAGTACATACTATAACATACTACTTACCTACCTACTTAATACGGCTGCGTGGGAGGAGAAACCGACATTATCCTCGTAACATTACCTACGCATCTAAGTAGAAGCAGCCGTGGCACAGCATACATCATCGCAAAAGTCCCTTATGCGGCATACGGCTCGTGTCGAGCAAGCCTACCACAGTAGGTAGGTAGGTACGTGGTACCACCGAGGTTAGGTATGTAAGAATTGCGTAGTGTACATACCTAGCGCCCTACCCTACACTACCTAGTGTACCTATCTAGACCCTTCTTGCAAGGCACAGGTGCACAGTAGAAGTGGGGCAGGACCCTGGATCAGCACTCGACACCCCACTTGTCAGGAGGTGTGTCCCCTAGCGTGCCACTAGCGACGCTGGGAGCAGTATTGGCAGGCAGGCAGGTGAGATGCAAAGGGTGTCTCCCGATGCGTTGTGGAGGCTAAGTGATCGGGATCGAGCGCGAAGCTGTTCCATCAATTTTTGAAGCCGCCCATCCTCGTCGTCCTCCACCTCTCTGCTGGGACTTGCAACCGGTTGCCACCCACGCCGTCGCCGTGCACACGGCGAGTGTACCACTAGATCGCCAGCCAGGGTCATGTGCGGCCAGCGCCCCTGGTGCGCGAGGGCATTCACACCTTTTTCCGTGACGATTCGCCAGTGGCCTGATGGAGGCGCGCCCCGCCTCGCTACACTGTACGGCATCCCATCGACTGAGAACTGCTAGGTTTTGTCGCTTTGCCTCACAATCTCGATGTACGATGCCAATCTTCCCATTCTCCTATCCTGCTCCCATCTCTTTTCCCGTCTGCACCGCCGTTGACACATCCCGCGGTCTCGACCAATCGTCCCCGCCCATCCATCCATCTCATCCCTCGATCCATTTTCAAACGTCCCTTCAGCTTCCTCCCTGGTTCGGTCCTAGTCCCGATCCCTACATGCGTTTCGTCCCATTCTGCCCATCGCCGGGACGCATATGACTCGGAGTTAATCCTGAAATACACCCACCGCCGCCATCTTCTGCATCTTGTATATTAGAAATCCCACGATTTGCTTATTCGGTCTTTTCCCGATTTTTCTCTCATCGGTGACTGTGAGTGGTGTGAGACAAGCTAATAATAATAGACAAGTCCACCGCTAACCTCGACCTAGTTGTTGTACGTATGACGTCGCCTTCCGTACACTCTAAATCTTCCCCCTTCTTTTTTCTTCCTTCATCATGCTGCATCATGAGATGGAGTTACACCTTTGTTGAGCAAGTGTTCCACTCTTTATCCTGGGTCGCGAAATAGCCAGTCTGCCTACGTCAAATCAGCTTTAAAGTCATCATGGTCTTGTCTTTTATAGCTCGATCTGATGCTAGGCTCCCCAAAATACAATCCACATTGCTACGCTGTTCCTCGAACAAAGGTAACCTAACCAGTTGTTGACCCGACTACAGATCAACTCAAGACCGATTCGCGGTTTGGATAATATCCTGTCGTGCTTGACCACAGCCACGATGTCCATTGGAAAGAAAGACCTGTAACCGCACAGTAATGCCTATTTTCCAACCCATGTAAACATCGATCCAAAAACCATGGCAGACCCCAAGAACACGCAAGCGGGAACCAATCTACCTCCCCCTATCACCTATACGAATCCTCGGAGAGCAACACCCGAGAACTCTATTACTTTGCGGCATCATCGCCTCGCCCGGGATGCCTCGAGACGACATTCCCCGCCCTCCATCCCAAATGCCCATTCGAGCGCAGCCAAGTGTCAGATGATACCACCGAGGAGGAATTCGTCGGACGAAAGCAATGAGACAGGATGGAGCGACCCGAGGCAATGGTTCGACAAATCGAACCAGCACACTGGAGACACTCTCCTCACTAATTCTATGGACGTTGATCCGCCATTCTTTCAGAAAGAAACCGACTCCTCCGAGGAGGCCCATATTGTGCCATCGCAAGGTCCAGCCTACAGACATAGCTTTCGACCGAGCATGGCAAAAAGTAGCAGCGCTGGCGATTATCGGAGTGTTATTGATGACTTGACTATTGAAAATAAGCGCCTGAAAGAAGAATTGAGGCAACTCAAGCAAATGGGCCCGGATTCTTTGCGCAACGACAAGCTCTTTGAGGTCAAAGTGCATGGCCTGCCTAGTGCGAAGAAAAGGGAACTCGAAGCTACGCTACGGGACTTCACCACAAACCTCCAGCGGTCGGGTTCCGGGGCCTCCACGAGCCGGAAGAAGGAGGGGAAATCTAAGGAGGGGACTTCATCGGCTTCGAAACACGCTTCATCTACCTCGGGCTCTAATTCGAGACCCGTGGACTCGGCCTATGCTTCTATGGGAACAGGACAGAGCTCGTCGCTTCCGGGACAGACCAGATTTGCTCGTTTACGATCGAATCAGAATATCGAGGATTATCTGCGAGACATTCCCGAAGGGCTCTGGCCAAGACCGGCTAGGATGACGGATCATGAGAAGAAGAAGCTTGTCGTTAAACGATTAGAGCACTTGTTCACTGGCAAAATGGGTCATTCAGCTGACCGACCGCTGTTAGCCAACCGACCGCCGCCGATAGTGGAAAATAACAAAATGGAAGATGCTGGTTCTAAAATCACCCTGGTGCAAGAGGGCACACGGGAAGCTATGATCCGAACGGGAGAGGGGCAGCAAAAGACCAGCCATTCACACACTACGACTTCCGGATCTAATACACGTACTCAGTCACAATCACACTCGCACTCGCACTCGCACGCGCGTTCGAACGGCGACCAATCCAATGACCAATCTAATTCCCGCGACAATGACAAAGACAGCGGCAGCGGCCACGGTAGCGAAAGTAGGAGAAGCACCAAAGAGGGTAAAAACACTTCGCCGCAGGAGGAACAGCGACCCACCCGCCCACGCGACTTGGACCCTGATCGCAAGCAGGTCCCTGCGGACAATATGGAGTACATACGTCATTTAGGCATTCTCGCACCCGAATCCCAACCACAGTATTCGGCCAGAGACGTGTCGCCAGACGCCGATGGCTGGGTATATCTTAATCTCCTAGGCAACTTAGCGCAGCTACACATCCTCAACGTCACCCCTGACTTCATCCGCAGTGCCGTGTCAGAGAGGAGCACTAAATTCCAGCTGTCTCCCGACGGCCGAAAGATTCGATGGCGCGGCGGAGACGAGGGGACCAGGTTTACAAGTGACGGCGGCAGCAAGTCACAGACCGAACGCTCCAGCGACGACACGGATGGGTCAAATGAGCGCAACCAGCGAAAGAGACAGAAGGGGTCCAAATTCAATCTGGGCGTCCAGGATTCTAACTCTTCCAAGAACTTCCACTATAAGCCGCTCTTCGTGCACCATCCAACCTCTTGCGACAACGAAGAGCCGTCGAGTGAGGGTGACACCGGTTCGTTAGGCGGGCCATCTGAAGACAGCAATTTAGGGCTGTGCTCGAAATGGGACCAGAGCGGTGTTTCGACGGGCCAGTCCCAGCGCAAGCGTCGACGCGATGGCGCCATAATTTACTACAGTGGGGCACCATTCTGCACTGATCTGTCTGGTGACTACAGTTATGGCGAAGTGTCCGCCGACACATACGATATGACGTCATCGGGTGATCAGCCTATGCCGGAGGATCCTGTCGCACTCCACCTGGTTCACCGTCCCGTCATCAATCGGACCGCGTCTGGATCTTCGATCCCTTTCAAGCCACTCAGCGAACCCAGCTCGAGCCCCGCTATGGCGGATCCGAGTAGTACCCGTGAAGCGGAGCCGACACCCAGCGAGGCCGACGATTGCATCGAAGCAGATTTCCCTTGGTCCGATTCTAAGCAACAAGCCTTTTTGACTAACCTCGAAGCAAGTGGCCTAGGTGGTGTATCGCCCGATGACCACTTTGTCGTCGTTGTATCCACTAGACGCCCCAAGAAGGGCAGCTTAGATAACGACGTTGGCGATGAAGATGATAGTACTGATGACGATGCATCGCCTGGACTGCCCCCGAGACTCGGGAGTCGCATCAGTCATGATGCCGACAGCTCGCGAGGAACCGCCGATTTGATTGCTTGTAAACTACCTCTAATGTCCACCGAGTCGCCCGTGCCAGGATATACTCTGACTCACAGGACGTCGACAGTTAAGATCAGGTATATCACTGGTAAGGTTCGTTGTCTACCACCCGTGCCGCTGCCACCGCCAACGTTTTACTTCCCGTCGGGCGAGTCAGATTCCGAGTACGGTGCTAGTCTTGAAGACGAGGTCTCAGTATCTTCCGAGAGAAGTATTCTCAGCAAACGGCCTATGCTTGAAGGTAGTGCAGACTCAGACAACCATGATCTTTCTGGAAATGATGAGGAGGATGAAAATTCGGAAGCCGAGCCGATCTTTAACCTGTCTTCCGGGGACACGAATAAGATGTCAGGAATCGGACGTCGAGGCCAAACCTCGATACCGCCTTTATCGAAGCACACCACTGGAAGCTCAGCTGCTACTGCCGGTGGAGCAGGCAGCGGGTATTACAGTTCTATGGAAGACGCCTAAATAACGCTTGGGCTTTCTTTTCGCATCACCGCTCATGGTTTTTATATCAGGGCAGTCTTCATCAAATTTTTGTTTTTGGATTGGGTTGGCATAGGTGCCTGCGGTGAGATTTAGCGAAGCGGAGCGATTATGTCTTTTCCAAGGCGGGAATAGTGCTTGCGTGCGGGATTTTATTGCGGATTTATTTTGGATGATACCTTGAGCACTATAAAATAGGAGGAACGGATTTGGGTCAGCTCTTTGAGCTAATGTGAGTAAATAGACCGGCGATATTTTGTCGTCAAATATGGCATAAAAACCTACGTGGCGGGATAATACGACAACTGCATTTGCATGTTGATAACGATGGGAGTTATGCGCGACATACTCGGTTTAGCAAGTGGCTCGTATGAGTGGAAAGCCTTTTTACAGCAGCCTTACTCCCGTGAGAGCGTAGTGGGTTTTGAGCGTGTGGTGACTATCCTCGTCGGTAACTCCATTGGTAGGGATTCTGCTTGCTTACCCTAGGGAAGATCCCAAAACTACTAGACGGATTAAACTAGTATACATAATCCGCCAAAGTCTTGCCTGTAAAATCGCAATTATCGGCGACTTATGTGTCAAGACCCGGTAAGATGCTAATGTCATGTGAATAGACTTTATTACCTTCTACGCCGCTATCAAACACCACATTGAAGGAGGATCCCTCTTTATCCCTATATTTCTATATAACATAGCGCCACCAAAGATCTCTTGTGATAGGCCTGTTTACCTTGATCAGGTATGGGCGTCTTCCTAGCTGTTTCATATGGCTTCAATGGTATTTGACTAGACTTTTGGCATTGCGAGTTACGTATCAGCTCCGAGGATGAGGGTTGACCAACAATCACCACCAGAAGACGCTGTTACTTCTGTGCAATTGTATACAATGCTTCCGAGTGGCAGCTATATCTGCTCTACTATAGACATGTTTTAGCTAGAATGGAGTTATGGGCCTATCATAAGCTATTTCCGTTCCAGGGGTTTCCCACTTCCCACCTCATGAGTGCAAGGCATGCAGACTAGCGTGCGACGTTAGATCATTGGGGCTTAAGTAGCACATTCAACCATGAAAAAGCTATATATGAAACGGTACGGCGGACGAGTTTCTCAAGAACCGCTTTCTGTATCACAAGGCTTCGTTTTTCGTAAACCAATCCGGTTCCCTACGGCTTCTTCGGTAAAGTTTTACCCCGAAGTCAGAACTTGTTAAGTACGCGGCACCCTTCGTACTTCACAGTGGCAGCCTATTCGGAACGGGTAATGGCGAGAGACATCTCGAATAAAGTGCGAAGTAGTTAAGCCTCCGCCAATAGTGCATCCCATGGCGTACAGGAAAATGAAATACTGCCGCAGACCGTGTCACGATCCCTGAACGAGCTTGAGGGGCTTTCGGACCTTCTTTGGTTTGTTGGCGTACCAACTGTGACGCCGTATGCTGTGATACCTAGCATAGGCCGACGGAATTCAGCGCCCAATGTCATTGCCAGGTTGAGGGACTCGGTTATAAATATGAGACTTGGCCAAAGAAAAAGATGAGATTCGGGACCACTAAATCAGGGCTGTTACCAGATACCTACCTCCCAGTCTAAAACTGCACCCTCGCCTTCGCAGCGGCAATCCGGCTGAGCCTAGCGCTGGTTCTGGCGCCGGTAATATACCTAGGTCATATACTTAATAGTACAGTAAGTCTGAGCCCTGCACTCTCACCCCTGCAATAGGGCTAGATTCGCCTCTTCCCGACAGAGCGGCCCAGTTTGGTCGATTCAACCACTGGAACTAATCCGATTCGCACATTCAGCGTCCATCCCGTCGCCGATCAATCAGATCTAGAACCATCCGACAACCACAGTTCCACGCAATGTGGCCGTCGATCATCGGTGTGGGTCGGAGTTGTGTCGTGACCTCTACGGATAGGACGACGGCACTAAAGGGTCACCAGGTATGGGAAGATGGCAGGCTACGCGCAACGTGCGAGCACGAGAGCAAGGAAGTACTCGCTCGAGAAGCGCTTGCTCGAGAAGCGCTTGTATACAAGCATCTTGGCGAACATCCGTGTATCCTACGATGCTACGGCCTGGTGGAAATACATCCCGGTGTAAACTCTCTTCTTCTGGAATACTCGGGTCTGGGGGACGTGCGTCGCTTCATAAAGGAGGAGACGCCTTCACCACTCTCACGCGGTCGACGACTGCAGATGGCCTTGGATGCTGCCATGGGCTTGAGCCACATCCACAAGATGGGCGTGCAACATTGCGACATGAATTGTCGCAATCTCCTTCTCTTCGACAACTTTGGTGTCAAGATTGCCGACTTTGGCGGCTCCTTGATTCAAGGGCATGACGAGCTAGAGCCGATCGTGTATGAGGCGGCTGCATACGAACTGCCGTGCCGGGGGAGGGAGTTTGCGAAGAGGCCCGCTCGAGCGAGGGAGCTCTTCGCGCTTGGGTCTGCTATCTACGAGATAATGGCATGGCGCCAGCCGTTCGAAGGACTGGCGGATGACGAGATCAAGGGAAACTATGCTGCGGAGGTGTTTCCTAACCTTGAAGGGATTCCAGCAAGTCATGTTATTCGCAATTGCTGGGACGAGAAGTACACGAACGCAGATGAGATAGCGGAAGAACTAGAGGCATTGATTTTATCAGGCGACAAGAGGATAACTGGATATTCGGACACCGACAGCTCGGAATCGGAATCGGAATCGGAATCGGACTAGCCACAGGCTTGTGAGATCAAAAGAACGAAGATTCAACCCGCTAGCAATCGCTACGAAATACCCAATCTTGAACTATCATTCATCATCACATATTTCATTCTTCTTTCCATTCTCCATCTCTCTTTCCCCAACAATTGCGGGTTAACGGACGACTAGCAGGACCAGCTGAGAACGAAGGCGTTGCATGTCCCACGCAGCGGACGCCATTTCTAAGGGTGTTTAGAGGAAGACATCTAGGATCTTCCACGGGGAATAGCTTACAGACGTATTTACAGCTCGGGCATTGCCCGGGTTTCGTGATTGACCCCAAAGCCGCCGAATGATCCATCTTCAGATAGGGACAGTAGATTCCCTTGTTGCGTTCCTCGCACAATTCGGTGATGTGCCGCTCCGTGTGTGTGTGCATCGGCAACTCCTTGCAGGCCTCGTAGATGTATGTGAGCTTTACGTATTTGCACATCGTGACGGGATAGGTGGTCGATGGATGGAGCTGTTGGGCGGTGGTTCTCGTTTGGGGGGGTCGTTGGCCGTATTCTGGAATACTTCCGAATAAAGACAGACGAGGAGAAGGATGAGCAGGGAAAGGAAAGGTCCTCGAGTGAAAAAAAAAAATACCACCTAGATAACCCGCCCTTCATAAAAATCCCAAGCCACGAGCCCGTCCTCCTCGCTGCCAGTTCCGCGCACCTTATTCCCATCCGGTGCCTGTCCACCTACGCCCCGTCGCACCGTGTAGCCTCCCGCGCGAGACATTCGGGAGCGTGACCCAATTGCCATTCTGGTGATTGGGAAAGAGCTGGCTTGCTCGTGTTCGCCCGTGGCACAGGTACCACGCCCTGGGACCTAGTCTTGTCGTCCGCGCCAGCAGGGCCCTTTTTCCCCCTTTGGTCGGAAATGCGAGGAATGTTCAGCAACCTCCCTTATCCAACTTGTCTCGACCGAAGCCGAAGCCGAAGCATCGCGATGACGGCTCCTTGTACCGAGGCGAGGGCCACGTGGTGGGCGTGGCTTTGTTGTGGGATGTCAACTGATTAACTCTGGGACAATGTAAGGGATCGTGGGTTTGGAGTCCCGCCTGTTATCATGTTGCACCCGTGGGACGAAGGCAGCGTGTGTGCAACGGAACTAGCCAGCGGAGGTGTTGTACGGCTCTTCGTGCGGCAACGACGATTGTGAGCCATACTCGTAGATGACTGCTCGACGAAATCCTGATACTGCTCGAGTCTAGTCGCCACGTTAGTGGCCACGACGCAGGTTTGAATATATGCGTGCTAGTATCTGCCATTTGAAAGAGGAGGGCGCATATAGTGATGGCAGAGACTATGAACAAGGTTTCAGTGGTGAAGTACGATTAATGGTTGAGTATACTATCAAATAGTATACACATGAGTTGTGACTACAACGCTGGGCCGATCTGCCCGGCCGGGACCAGCCTAAACAGCGCACCGCATGAAGCACAATACAGCTCCCAATCGGCACCGATAACGACTTGTACGTGGTAGACACCGCATACCGAAGCTTTCAAGCTACCGAATAGCCGACTACCTCTTATCGCTAAGTAATTCTCCGACAGCCCTCGACCGTACCTACGTACAAGTGAAAGCAGGTTACCTTACGCATAAATCGGAAAAGTCGAGGTGTGCTTATAGCGAGCTTCTGGTCTACCTATATTCAATGAGATGATATATCTCGCAAAAGCTTTCCCCGTAAAAAACGTAAGTAGTATGAGAAATGAGTACGGGGTATAGTAAAGTGCAGTTAATTGCTTAGCCCTGTATGCAACTGAGGTTGTTCCTGGATCTGACGTATTTGTCGAGGGGCTTTTGTCGGTTATAGGTATTGGGTTGGATTGGTTGCTTGGCTATGCACTCCTTTAACATGGCGCAGCTCTTGGGGTAGGAAAAGGGGGGTTGATCTGAATTGTCAGCCGGCTTCCCGGCGTTGCAATGCATTTGCTTACATTACTCGTTGTTCGGGCGACTTGCTCTGTTATTCGGTGATAAGACTCGGTTAGCTCAGGCTGTGCCCTAGGTCGAATCGAATTGAAAAATCTGCAGGGAGGTTGCATTGGAGATGGTGTCTTTCGTTGCAAGGCTTGGGGCCATTTCCCCAAAGATTTCAGAGGTCCTCAACTTATCAGCATATGTGTAGGGTAATTGAGCCTTATCTTTTCTTCTCCGCCGACCATTAGATGGGCATTTTGGCTTGTCTTCACTTCCATTATCCCGTCGAGAATATGCGATTACTGCACGTTGATACCCTGAAGCTCACGGATTTCTCCGCCGAGCCTCCGGAATACGTCATTTTGTCGCATTGCTGGCGACATGGGCCCAACGAAATCCTTTACGAAGATGTTGAGTTTTCGAAACCACGTGCTTGGCAGGAAAAGAAGGAACAAGCAGCTGAAAAGGTTCTGAGCGCTTGCGATGTAACCCGTCTACTTGGATTGAAGTACATCTGGATTGACACATGCTGCATCGATAAACGGAGCAGTGCAGAACTCTCGGAGGCGATCAACTCCATGTACTTGTGGTATAGACAGGCCAGAGTCTGCGTTGCGTTCTTGGATGATGTCGATGGGCCCGACGACCTTCGCTCGAGCCGGTGGTTCACGCGTGGCTGGACACTCCAGGAACTCATTGCGCCAGACAACGTGTGGTTCTACAACAAGTGCTGGTCATATATAGGCGATAAAATTTCCATGGCCGAAGAGTTGTCTGTTATCACCGGAATAGATGAGGCGATTTTAAGCTATGGGCACGAACCCAATTCGGTGCGTTGGGCTGACCAAAAAGGGCCTGGTGAGAGACCACGATGCGTATGTGGTAGCTATTTCTGTCTTCATCACTATGGTGACCGGCTTCGGAATGTGCTCAGCAAGTTTAGTGTTGCTACGAAGATGTCCTGGGCAGCCCGTCGTAAAACAACACGGGAGGAGGACATGGCCTACTGCCTCAGTATGAAGCCCCAACATCCAACAATATTTCTGTTTGCTACCCAATGCCCATATTTCTGTGATGACACTACGTTGAATTGCCTGTCCTACTTTACTGACTCACGATACACTAGTGGGATTGTTCGATATAAACATGCCCCTGTTGTACGGCGAAAAGGGAAAGGCGTTTAGACGCTTACAGGAAGAAATCATTCGACGCACCAATGACCAGTCCATTCTTATATGGCTATCACAAGAATGGCTGGTGGACGATATAGACTTAGCTAGCAGCCCAGCATTATTCCTTCCCCTTGATATTAAGAAACGATGGTCGCTGGATGATGCCAATTGCGACAATGTCCCGACACCCCAAATGAGCATCTCTAATCAAGGCTTGGAAGTAGACTTACTCTTGTTCCCAACATGGGGTCCTCAAAGCGACAAGTATTGGGCGTTTCCCAACTGCACAATTGGTGATGATCCATTGGCGAGGCCAGGGATATTATTAAACAAATCACTAGGGTCACATAACACATTCCAACGATGTCTGGATAGCGAACTCTTGATATTGACTCCGGAGAGACCGCTTCCCCAGGATGGTTCTGTTTATAAGGGCGTTGGGAAGAGAGTTAGCAAAACAACAGGTAATAGTAGGTTATACCCATCCGTTATAACTACCTACCTAGGTAGAAGCGCTCATGTGTGTCACTAGCGGGTATAAGCATCCAACCAGCTTCAGAACAAGATTATGTTGA
Source organism: Xylaria longipes (assembly GCA_025201785.1). Classification (NCBI taxonomy): domain Eukaryota; kingdom Fungi; phylum Ascomycota; class Sordariomycetes; order Xylariales; family Xylariaceae; genus Xylaria; species Xylaria longipes. The sequence goes on from MU619817.1 coordinate 28,886, forward strand.
TCTGAGCGCTGGGGAGGTAAGAAGGATCACTATCCAGCGGACCTGGGAGGCGAGAGCTACGCACTTGCCAAATCGATATGCGTTACCACCTCTCCAGATTGGCAAGATTACGGATTGCGACGGAGGCGAGTACGTTGTGCAGTGCCTGCTGCCTGATTTCGACGATTTCGACGTGGTGCATCGGGTAGCACCACCCTGCAACGAGAAATACGGCTTGGTGCTGTTGACACAACAAGGGCCACGCCGGTTCCTTGTTGCGTGGGGTGTTGTCAAACGTACTATGACACATCGCACGAAGGAGATATGGTGCAAGATCTTGCCAGCTTATGGGGTTTCGGGCAACATCCTTGATATGAGGCAGCGACGAGAGGGCCACCGTGCGATGGCGGTTGAACTCGGCTTGTATTTGTTGTCCAACAACAAGCTGGAGGATGCAACCCAAGTGGACAGAGCAGTGCTAGATTTTGGTGAGTTCCGTCGTGAAGTTCTGGCCGAGGTGAAGTCCCATCGCTTCATGGGCAACCCGTTCATTGAACTCACTATTGGTGTGAACTTGGCGCCGCACGAGGAGGGCATTCCCCGGTTTGCTATTGGGTCTGGTCGCTATGCGTGATCAAGTTTGATGCCGTTGAGCGATGGCTACCTACTTAGGTACATACTTATAGGTACCTACCCAGGTAGGTATCGAAATAGCCCCACATAACCCCCATCATGTGCAACGAGCTTTGATTGATTGATTGATTGATTAACCGCGCACCATACTATCGATTCTGGCATGCACCTACACTCTACACACTAGTATCCAACGTACCACGGCAACAACTTTTGCGTCCACGGTCGCCTGAATTAAATGTTCGCGCTGCCCTACTACTGGTAGCCTTCCTTGCGTCGGAAGCTCCACTTCGTATCGCAATTGCATGGTGGAAAAAGGCAAGCAAGCTGGAAGACGCTTCCGCCATGGCAGAGCAAGCTGGAGAGACAGCAGCAGAGTGTGTTTCGACCAACAATCCCGTTAGCTTGGTGTCTCTGTTGACATGATGTGCGCCCACGCAGCAAAGGCGCGGCGCCTACGAATCCCCGAGGCATTCCCTGTGCGCCCTTTGTTGATAAAGTTGAGGACTATGTTTCGTCACGGCATGAAGTCGAGGCCACGTTGCGCAATTTCCAGGAGATGATTTCGTACGCCTCCTCCCCGTCCCCGACCGTCGTCCGATTCGAGGGGCATTAGACACGCGGGAAACATGTCAAGGACAAAAAGGAGGGAGGGAGAGTGGCTGGCTAACGACGGAGCCCATCCTAGGAAATACCAGTTTATGGAGTTGAACCTTCAACGGAGGATCGCCGGCCTGAGAGACAAGATGCCCGACATACAGAAAACATTAGACACTGTTCGCTTCCTGAAGACGAGGACGGTACGCTGCATCTACCATCGATGGTGATGGGCTGTTGCTGACGGAGCACACGGCAGAGCGACTCGGATCCTATAGAGACCACTTTCGAACTAAACGATACACTCTACGCCAAGGCGAACATACCACCTACCGACGAAGTGTATTTATGGTTAGGAGTACGTCGTGGAACAGCCTATTCTTACCGTGTGCCGCCTTTGGAGTGATCTACTAACGGCATCCGTACTTGCAGGCGAATGTGATGCTTTCGTATCCACTCGACGAGGCAGAAACACTTCTCACGTCTAAACTGACCGCCGCTAAGCAGAGCCACTCGAATTGCGAAGAGGACCTGGAATTTCTAAGAGAGCAGATCACTGTAAGCATAGCCCATCTCCGTGGTGCTGACGTATGTCCCGGCTGACGTGGTGTGTTTAGACGATGGAGGTCGCGATAGCTCGCGTATACAACTGGGATGTGGTACAGAAACGAAAGGAGAGAGCTGAGGAGGATCGCAAAGGGACGGGGTCCAAGGACGGAGATGACCAGCCCAACGGATGAAAATCGCGCGCCCCGAGAACAGTGTCTTTAAAATTAGACAAGGCAGTCTTGCAGAGATTAAGGGGTTGTATGTCTCTAGCCAAGCACCTCGACCAGCACTCGACTATCACTGGGAGACATGGAAAGCAGCTCAAGGTCTGTGTAGGTATCTATGTCTAGCGTTTTGTAGTGTGGTTGTAAATCCACACTCCCTGATCAGACCCTGATTTCGTGCGCAAGTACTGTAGACAAGCCGATGCTGACCATTTAATCATGATGCGCACATCGCCTCATCAACATGTGTAACCAGATGGAAATTGGTCGATGATCCAAGACCAGCTTGTAGATGCAACTATAGAAACATTCTGATCCCTAGTTTCACTGCCACAGTCCAACGCTCATAAAGCGCAAATTACCCGGACACCGGACATCGTACAATATTATATTACCCCACACAGGGCGAATAGGGCGAATAGCTGGTGTCTATGATGTAGGTCCTAGCTGGTGAATTTCCCCGCTACTAACAAATGGATACGTGGGAATAACGGTAGCCAATGCCGCCTCCTGCCCTTGATTTTCGTAGAACGACGTTTTGCTAATCCAGAGACGGAGTACTTTTAACATGAAATAGGAGGTGTGTTCATATTTTTAAATATTTAATTTTTAGATGCTAAAGCTATTATCGGCTAACATTTCCACCAAGCGAAAGTGAGTGTATGTTACTCTTCTCAGGCAGCAATTGAGATCTGAGTCGTGGAGCTTAGTATTAAGTATCGCCCCACGCAATGTTGCCTGAATGGGTTTACGGTTGCCTCTAGATAAGTGGAAGGTCGTTTTCGAAAATTAGGGGTGGTGGTGTCTCCCCCCTAAGCCCCCTACAGCCCCCCCCCTACAGCCCCCCCTACAGCCCACCGACATATGCGCTGTACCAATCATGCTCACCTGAACCTTACCGCACCTAGCAGATTGACGGCGGTAGGTACCGCATCAGCGGGAAAAGCCACCGCTTCACGTGTCCCGCTGGCTGGTAGATTTCGTCCCTCCTGAACAAATCTCAGCAACAAAGTCCTAACGCACCTATTTCTTAGGTTGATTCTCCACCCTCCCTTTACCTACGACGGGGAATCCAAAGCATTCTTATTAGACCAGAATCGCTTGTCCTCTCTGCTGGCTTCTTTTCTCTAGACCCGTCTATCTCCCGTCTGAACACATCCCCCCGCCTCCTCCTCCCCTCACCACACCGACACCCGCCCCTGCGTCTTGTTGAACAAATATGACAGACACCAAGTCCCAGTCCAACATGGAGCTAGATGCCAAATACGACCATTATGACTTCCCTACCACGTCCGTCGAGACCCGCGAGGGCCATCCCGGCCACCTGAGCGCCGGCCAGCAGGCACAGGTTCACCAATTGCGCATGACACTCGAGGCCGAGGGCTTCAAGCAACGTCTTGATACCCTGACCCTGGTACGAATCTTTGTTCAAGATGCCAAGGATGTGGGGTGCTGACGATTCACTCGGTAACTAGCTTCGGTTTCTGCGTGCACGGAAATGGGACACCGACGCTGCAAAGAAGATGTTCGCAATGACCTACCTACTCTTGGGCTGTTTGTCGATGACGACTAACACGAACCCGCAGGTTTATCGAATCCGAAGAATGGCGCAATAACCTTACCGTCTGGGACCCTGAGAAGGGAGCATACCGACCTATGTCACTAGCGCCAAAGGATCCCGAGAAGAACCCTCCTGCCGAACCCCTCAAGCTCGATGAACTCGTTCGGACGTGGGATAAGGATGGGTCGTTCAAGAGGGAGCTCTCGAAATACTACAAGCAGTTCTACCACAAGACTGACAAGGTATGGCCTGAGCCTCCCCTCACCTATGTGTCGTATTGGTGTTGACGCAATCAATGCAGGATGGTAGACCGTGCTACTATGAGAAGCTTGGCGGTGTGGACTTTACGAAGCTCAGGAATGCAAACTACACCAACGACAGGATGCTTTTGAACTTGGCCGTTGAGTACGAAAAGATGGTTGACCCTCGCTTACCCGCCTGCTCGCGACAGGCCGGCCACCTCCTCGAGACCTCCTGCACTGTTTTAGACGTCCAGGGTGTTGGGCTCGTCGGCCAAAAGACGATTCTCAACTACATAAGGCAGACATCCGCCATGAGCAACAGCAACTACCCAGAACGTCTGGGCAAGATGTATGTGATTAACGCAGGCTGGGCTGTATCGACGATTTGGACACTTGTCAAAGGATTCCTCGACCCCGTCACCGCCTCAAAGATCAAAGTCCTTGGTAGCAGCTACAAGTCTACTCTCCTGGAGCACATCCCAGCCGAGAACTTGCCAGCCATCTACGGTGGTCAGTGCCAGTGTGAGGGTGGTTGCGAACTGAGCGATGCTGGCCCATGGAAAGAAGAGCAATGGAAACGTCCTGCCTGGTGGGAGATGGACCCTGCTGATGTCACGATTGAGAACAAGCCCACCGAGGTTCAGACAGGCGAGGCACCGGCAACGGAAGAGACCAAGGTTGTCGCATAGGTGCGCAAACTTCGAGCTGGAAAGCAACGTGCCCAATGATGCAAAAGCACCCTCAACTGTGGATGCCAATATTCTGACAGATAGAGGTACCTAGAGCGTATGCTTCGAGTCTTATCTAACTAAGACAAGGTGAATCGCCGGTAGCGTAGGTGGAAGATAGATCGAAAGGAAAACATTAGGAAATAAGTAAGCACGTTGCACTGCACAGCTTGGTTTTTGTTACCGCTACGTCGTGTGTATCGTCATTACTCTAAAAAACATGCATGTTACACCATAATGTCACAATGGTCTGTATCAAGGCTTTAACAGAAGTCAAGGAGGAGATAGATATGCTTCAATATCTTGTTTATGGTAAGAGAAGCAATATGAAGGGGTATCATTGGATTCCTGACAATGTATCTCATGTCGACTCACATGAACCAGCGTGGCTAGCCTTGCCTCATCCACGTACACAACACAATATCTGCACAAACAGGAGTTCCTGCATATCCCGCCGTCACCGCTCCGTAACAACATACTCGCCCGCCTTCCGCGCTCTCTCCATCCGCGCCACCACGGCCGGCATCTCCTTCTTCAAGCGACCGAGTCCGCGCACGGCGTTCTCAAAGCCCCTTTCCACATCGTCCTGGCGCTCCAGAGGGTTGATTGCGAGTCCCCTTCCAGCACCAGCACCAGTAGCAGCACCAGGCGCCGACTCACCAACCGCGCCTGACGCAGCAGCAGCAGCAGCAGCAGTAGTTTTGCCGAACCGGGCCAGAGCGGCGGCGTTGGCTTTCTCGAGCGCCTCCTCGTCGTCCCTGACGCCCTTGCGCGCGGCCTCGGCCCAGGAACCCGCCACGGCGCCGGGGACGCTCTTCTTCAGCTGCGCGATGTCGCGGAGCAGGTCCTCCTCCTCGGCCGTCAGGGCCTCGACGCGGGCGCGCTTGCGCGCGTCGAAGGGCTCGAAGACCTCCTCTGGCTCCGACGACGCTGCGGCGCCCGAGGACGTGCCTGGCGAGAGGAAGTGCGAGGCGTCCACCGGCAGGCCGTTGATGGTTAGGTTGGGTGCTGCGAGGGTGAAGGTCTTGGTTATGTACTAGGGTAGTTGTTAGATTATCCCAAGTGTATAATGGAGGAAAGAAAAATGAATATGCATGAGAGAAAATAAAGATGGACAGCGGTTATACGATGAGTTTAGTTTTTTAAACTTGATACAACATCGTGAGCTGAAATGCGTGATGTATGTATGTATAATACGTATTGCCAAAAATGGCAAAAATAGCAAAAACATACAACACCAGGGATTCGCTGGTCGTCACCGACCCAACTACTAATCTGGCGGTATCTGGCTTAGCTATGGGGGAGCGGACGGGACCCCGCGTTTTCCAGATCCTATGGTCGTATGTGCTAGACATTCTGCCTAAATTGACTTATATGTCGAAGAGGAACCGCTCGTCCCTTCTCATCCACCCATGCTCGTTCGCCTGCCATGTCAAACCCGATGCCAAGACTTTGGCGCTGTAACATTGATGGGTGGGAATTGGACATGGAGTTTGCAGAAGCAGACCAGGAGTAAGTGTGCATTTGAGATTTGGGTTTTGTGATGCATGGAACGGACAAAGATAAGGAAATAGAGAGACGCCGTACCTCGCTAACAAGCTCCTCAATCCGCGTCCGTAGCTCGTCTTCGGTGCTGTCGTCGACTGGGGGGAACGCCTCGTCGATGCGGGCCGCAGCAGCGCGACGGACGTTTGCGACCAGGTACGCGAGATCCTCGGGCACTTGGAGCTCGATTTTGCGCGCCGAGTCCATCTCTTTTCCAACGTTGTTTGAATAGCGGGATATGGCTTCGCTAATGTCTGTGAGGCTCTAAAGCAGCTTGAATGATTGAAATGGACTGCGGCCTTGGTGCTACTGTAGGTTAGGTAGTTGAATTGGAGTTGTTGATGTTTGGAGGGGCAGACTTCGATTGGTAAATAGATTACGCTCAGATATTGTTATACTAGATATAATGGTCTTCATATATGCATAACGCCGGCACTATCGGAACTTCGATGTGTACCTAGGTAGCGGGTGCTCTCTGGATATTGCCCATTTAGAACCTTTTTCTTTATTGAACGTTCTCGTCTATTTATGCCTTGGAATCTGGTAAATAAGTCTTGGTAGCCTGAGCAAGATCCTCTAATTGCACCACAAATTCCACAATAGCACATCAACCTGAAGCCGCATAAGCAGGATCGCGGTAACCGTACCGCTTCCTTGCCCACGCTCGTTTTATGCTGTAAATGGATTGTCTATCGTTCAGATTTCTCTGTCATGTCAAGACGTTGCTTACAGCAACCTCTACCTCTGAGCATCTGCTGCGTAGTGTACATCTTCAGAGGTACAGTAGAAACTAGGGGGCAGGGGTTAAGCTGTGAAGCTTCGGGCGTTTCTCGCGGCCGGCCTACTGCGAGGAGCACGTCGGAGTTATTTGATGACGACGAATAACCCACGCGGCGTCCTTTATTGCCAAGCCCTGTTCGTCTCGCCAAGGGCTGAATAGTGCCTGGTAGTTGGAAGCACGTAGGATATCGGAATTCAATCGCGTCTCCCAGTATAACTTCAGGATGAACTTGACTTCCTAGAAAGGCCAATTCTGTAATCCAGTGAATTTCAGACGCCGCGCCCGCCCTTCTCCAGCAGATAAATCTGCACAAGCTCATCTTCCTCGCCGATCTTTGGCAGTGGTATCTCCTTCACCACTCGATATGTCCAGCTCTGATCCTTCAGGAGTTCGAACAGTGCTTCCTCCGAAGAATGTCGTGGTTTGGTAGCTAGGAGCACAGAAGACTTGACAGAGTCAAGATTCTCAATGTGGTGATGCTGTTCCCTAGCAGCGTGCAAAGCGCTCAACGTTCCAACGAGAGCTGGAAGGGAATCCACGTTGTACGTGCAGTCGCTCAACACCACTAGATCCCACGATGTCGATGTAGTAAGGGGTCCGAAACGACCCTCACAGCCTTCGTCCCAGTCGAGATTTTCGTATTCAATGGTCACGTTTGCGTCACCAATAGAGTTGAGGCCAAGTGTAGCTTTACCCTTGGCAATGTTCGACCTTGCGCGCTCTTCAGCCTCTTCCAAGTCTGTCAACAGAACCCTTGCATTATTGAGCGTCTGTCCCTGAGCGGTGGCGGCTTTCGGTAAGATGCTGGCGATCGTGATTCCTAAAATACCCACACCACTTCCAAGTTCGAGGACGTTGAAACTCTCTTGGTCGATAGGAAAGAGTTCGCGGATGCTTTCCACCGAAGAACAAGCATCCGCGAGATATGCGGACGTTACCACGCCTGCATCCCAGATATGTCGCGCTATACTCTCCCCGATATCCTCTTCAAATTGCAAGCTCAATCTCCTATCAGCTCCGTGGTCTCCGATAAAGTGACCTGCTCCTAGTGCAAACGTGCGCACTGACACGGGCGCGCAAACGCCGTTTACAAGCTCAAACGTCGCCGGCATGACGACGCCCATTTTGAGCGTCTCGTCCGCGTCAACTCTCCACGGCAACACATCACCAACATGCAGGGCACCCGGCGGCGTCGAGGTGTCCCGAGGCCATTGTTTCGCGGGATATATGGCAAACCTGCAGTTCACCGTCTCCCTCTTCAAACCCGACAACAACTTCACCTTGGCATCTAGGACGCGCATACCCGTTTTCCACTTGTACCTGCACGCCTGCTTCCCCCGCGGTAGAACTGCAGGTGGATCAGACGGGCCTGCGGCAGAGTCCACGGCCGCCACGATGATATCGATTGACCCGTCTTCCGGGCACAGAAAAGAGTCCCCTAGGTCCGTAGTGATTGTGAAGAGCAGCGAGATCGCTAGCCCCCCTGATGAGCTCTGGATCTTTGCGGGGCGGAGGAGCCGGATGTAGTGCATCTTGTCTCACGTCGTATACCGTGCGGTTGTTACAGTAAATCCTCAATGGAGAGACCCGGAACCAGCCGACGGACTATGAAATGACAAGTCGAGCTCCTTGGCTGCGGTAGAGCGATGTTAGATCGCGACTTTGCTTCAACAGCGAATTGAAAGTTCAATTCGCTTCAGGGCCCAGAACAAGATTTCATCTTATCAGTTTACCAGTCATTCGGGAAAGATTGTTCTCACTCTGCCCAGTTTCAGGGACGATGGGACCGCAACGAAAGAACTAAATTAAAAAAGTAACCGCTGTTCCGTATTTCTTGCAGCTTATCATGCTCGGCTTCTGCATATTGGTGTTAACAAGAATCTTAGGGTGCTACAATCAATCTCTATAATGTCACACCACGAAACTTCAAACTTTGGTGTTGCCCTACTTTCCCAATAGGGAAATATTCAAAACCTCGCTCGGTGCAAGACCCCGGTGTCTAATTATCTCCACTCGTACCAATATCTACTTACTTAGTGTGTGCACAGCCAAGCCCTGGAGGTTACCTGTAGGCTACAGCAGACCTACAGTACCGGGCTATCACAAGCGATTGAGTTGCGGCAATGAGCTGCGAGGGATAGTGTCAAATGAGTCAATCAATTTTAACCAATCAGTCCAAACAACAGAAAAATAAGGCAGACTAGCGCATCAAACCGGCCAATGCCGATAACGCAGCTGGGATATCCACTTGACCAGTCAAACCCTCTTTTGATCAACAATTGGGTTCGATAAGTACAGTAGCGCCACTCTACTGATGTAGTGGGGCGCTGGGGGCACTAAAACCGCCTCGTCTTTCGTGGGGTAAAGCCCCTTATCACTCTTATCGCCCGCAGATAATCCCTACTGTACATCCTTACTGTGCATCTTAAAGTTAGGTTAGGTACAGTAGTGGGGTCAAGTAGAGCGCCCATCCGGTTAACCCCACATACAGTATACCAGGTACTGTGTCATTCGCCTTACCGTCGCACTAAGTTACTTCCTACCTCCTAACCACGATCAAATCAAGCATCAGGGATAAACCTGCCATCCCATACATTGCCATCCCATCCCATTCATGCGTCGTCTCCTGCCTCCTATTTATAAACCCCACGGGTCACTCTACTACTACCCATAAAGGTACTTAATAGACTGGAGTACCTGCCAGGTTGAAGGCGCCCAAAGTTTAAAAAAAAATTGTCCAACTGTAATTAATGTAAGCTCTTTACACGTGGTGCATGCGGGCCGAGAGGCGAATAAATCAAATGATACTCAATCAAAGCGTCAGCCATCCATCCCATTCCGTCTGTGATTCAGGTTAAAGATTGACGCCCAAACCCGCCAACACATTGTCCACTATCTAATTAGTCCAGACTTCTCTCCAACCTACCTACCAAATGGGCAGCAATTCAGACGGCAGACCGCCCCGCAACACGTGGTGTCTCTTTGCTCTCACGGGGTAGAGGGGAGGGGATCCCAGGGATGTCTTGCCTGCTGGCGTTATTGTGCGACCTGGGAATGCACGTCTCAGCAATGCCGGCCGCTAGTTTCTTTTTGGAATTTGGAATTCCCGATTCCGTGCTATGGGGTCGTTTGGCGGTGATCGGATTGTGCCTAGAGATATAATAATTGGTTTTACCTTGATTGGCTATTTAGACTACGCACCGTGAAGTACCATCCGTTTTAATGTAGTAATGCTTAGAGACAGTAAAATAAGAACACGAACAAAGGCACACGGAGGATATGGATTTTGACTTGAGATAGAGTACATAGAGTGCTCTGTTACTATGACTGAGCTGAGGAGAGAAGTCTCCATAATGTAATAATGCCATCGAATGAGAAAGGTCCCTTTGGGGCTGCCGCTCCATTCCACGAGGACAACGACCCAATCCGGTTCTTTCCGATGGCGGATATCAAGTAATGGTATAGAGAGACGCCCGGGTAAATCCACCTATAACTCCAGACGCCTGTGTTCAGCGCTCCCCTGGGCGGAAAGCTACCTGCAATGTCATTCCCATCATATCGTAACGTTGGCTCTCCAAACTGTGCATAGAAGCAAACCCATTCGTTAGGCCGCGTAGAAAGAAAGGTTGTTGATTTTCATGGCCATGGTCCCATCCATGAAATGAGAACCCGAATCCAGACGCCATAGTATTGCGAAAATGGTCATGTAATCTTGCGAAGACTTCTTGGTGTCTATGAACGAAAAGCAATAGTCGGACATCGACGACCCTGTCATGGCAACATGTTCTTGATTTCTTCGTCGCTGAGTCGGATCTCGTGGACAGGCTCTCGGCGGTTCTCCAGAGGTTCGTAATCCAAGTCGAGATACGAAGGGAGAAACATCTCCGGGTTCCATGCAAAGCCTTGGCTCGAGGCTAGGTATGAAATCTATACAGATAGCCGCCAGTCAGCCTGCTAAGTTTCATCTCACTGCAAGGACTTCTCTCACCAATCGTGGTGGGCCATCGGGATCGCCCACATTGACATGCGTACACTCCTCCTTGGACAGTGCCGAGCCTAGTAGGCAGGTTAGCAAGGAGCCAAAGCGCTCATAATAAGCCCGCGTTTGACAGGCAACGAACGAAGACAATAGGAAAGATGGGACGCACTCAGCAAGCTCGGCCGCCGGTGATGTATCACCTTTGGTTTGTGAGGCGTCTCGGAGTTGGTCGAGGCGGGAGTCTGCGGGGAGCTTGAGATGGACGAGGACGAGCTCGCGCAGCCCTTGGACGACTTCCCGCAAGCGGTAGCTGGGGAGCGCGAAGTCGGAATGGCGATAGTAGATGACATGGTAGCCGATATCACAGACGAAAGCCGTAGTTGACCTTGAGATGACTCTAGCGCAATGAGTAAAACAGGGTAGAGGCGAAAGTCACGGCGCTGCTAAGGCTGACGACGACAGAGTAGCCGTGATCATGAAACAAAGTTGCGTGTTAAATACAGGTGAAACGCTGCAAACCCCCGGACCAGGACCGAAGACGGAGGGGACGTGGCAGCGGTAGACAAGAGATTAAGCGCGAGTCCGACGCCGAAACAGTAATGAAGAAGAAGAAGAAGAGCCAAAAATGGACGACGAAGAATAGAAGTAGAAGTAGAAGTAGTATATGAGACCCCGCTTGAGGGTAAGCGAGCAGGAGACTCGAGGTGGGTGTGTGTATACGTGCGTGGTGTGATGTGGTTTTGTCTTTTTGGATGGCTTGTTCAATTATGTACGAGAGGGAGAAGTGGGATGAATTTTGGAAATTGACAAAGCAAGCAAGTTGGTTACCTGGTAGAAAGGTTGGCAAGGTAAGTAGGGTCAGGTGCAGGTGCATCAAACCTTGCAGGCAGAAAGAAGAGAGAGAGCCGTGAGTCTGTACAGTACGGCAGCAGTGAACCTTACCACCTAGGTATGTAAGTAAACGACCAAATGGTCGAGGTTGGACAGCAGCTTGCCTGAGACCATTGGCTGTGGACAACTGAAGCTGTCAAGACTGTCCCGGAATGGCCAATATACACTGTACGACAGCGGGTGGTGACATCAAGGACGGTCCATGCCAAGCCCCATCAGGGCCCTCCCAGCCCCTCATGCCCCCATCAGACTGAGGTATGTAGGTACCTAAGGCACAGCAGGTACCTGCAACCATTATCGACACACAGTGCGAGCTGCTCTTGTCGGCTCTTATGTATTTAATATCTACGCATATGTAACTTACACCGAACTAGGTAGGTATAAGTGTGCCAAGTACCGCATTATCTGGTTAAATTCGTTTCGACACTACTGCAGCCAAGAAGAAATAAGGGGCTTTGATTGGTTCGCCCCGGAATTCCCTAGGTCCGCCCCGGAATTCCCAAGGTCTAATTATCTTATTAGTCAGCACCTGGGCAGGTTTTTGTAGCTGGCAAGCTCTGACCACCTTTCTTGGCTGCAGTAGTGTCGAAACGAATTTAACCAGATAATGCGGTAGGCGGGAGAGCTTATGTATTTAGAGACGATGTTTTATTATTAAGAAACACACCTAAACCTAAGTACGCAGTTGGTTTTTTAAACATCATCTCCGAACCTCTGACCTCAAAGCAACGGTTCGGCCTGTCTTGGCTAGGTACTGTACAATGAGGGACCCTAACTAGTACTAGGTAATTCTTAACTTGCCATGTGCATATTGGAGAGAATTACTCCTGTTCTAGACTACATATGCTAGGACCTGAGCAAACAATCTTGAATGCTTCCTTGGGCTCAATTTTTCGATATATCGTGTATAATACTCCGTACATTGTGATATGTGTAGGAATATGTAGGCCATTCCAGCTAGGACACATCAATTGTTGCCTACACGAGGTGGTATGGTGCTGAGCCTGCATACCTCCGGTGCTAAAGCCGTGCAACACCAACTCGTACAGCCATGATCCAGCCAGATGGTCGAGGCGAAGTGCAGCAGCGAACACGGTGTGGTGGTAGCGCATGTGAAGATAATGGCTGATGAAGCCTTTCCTTGGCCGGATATCTCTGGCTCGGTTCGGTTCTGTCGCAATTCGGGCGATGCCGGAGATGATGCGATAGGTACAACATACCTTGACTCACCGTTCATCGCCGGAATTGCTTCCGAGGCGGTCCAGTCGTACGGGCCGGTACCTAAGGTACGGCAGAGCGTCTGGCTTAGCTCCCACTAGCTCCCAAAAGGTGCTAGTGTTATCTTCTTATCTTATCTGCATGCAGTGTTGTGGGTTCACGCACACGTTCGCGTTTATGAATTGCTTCAGATTTCCATTAACCTCCTATTGCAATTTCTGGCAGGGGCTGTCTGACACTTAACCTAGATGAGACTAGCGCAGCTCCGAAGGCTGCAAGGCTGGCGTCGCCTCCCACTCGCGTCCTGACGACCATCAGAACCACAAGCTTACTGTTAGCTGCATCTCCGACCAACCTAAACCTTATTACAGCATACCACTTCCGTCGTCGTCACTATCCCGCCACGTAAAACCCGCGAACAACTCCCGAACCCCCCAGCTATTCCTATACCTTCGCGACGCTCATCGTATCGAGAAGCAACCACTACCACTTACTCTATCAGTCCATCTGAGAGAATCAGGTCAAAATGGGCGACGTTGTGGTAGAGAATCCAGCCAACACGGTGGCACCACACAATAAACCCATCCCTTCCACTATACCCAACATCGAGACTATCGAGGGCATCCCGTCGCAAGCAGGAGATGAGTACGCCTCATTAAAAAAGCTGCAACGGCACCTGGAGTATATCCAGTTGCAGGAAGAATATATCAAGGATGAGCAGAGGTAAATCCAGGCATCGCTGCCCACCCCCGGCGTGCAAGCCATGTGCAGGCCATGGGTCGGGACTGACGTGCCATCGCAGGAGTCTCAAGCGCGAGCTTGTTCGCGCGCAGGAGGAGATTAAGCGCATTCAGAGTGTACCATTAGTCATCGGCCAGTTCATGGAGGCCATTGACCAAAAGTAAGTCCCCACCACGTCATCGTGCTCGACTGCGTTCTGACAGCCGTAGTACCGGCATAGTCCAGTCCAGTACAGGCTCTAACTACGTCGTTCGGATTCTATCGACACTGGATCGCGAGCTGCTGAAACCCTCGTCATCCGTTGCCCTCCACCGACACTCCAACGCGCTCGTTGATATCCTACCCCCCGAAGCCGACTCGTCCATCGCCATGCTGGGTGCCGATGAGAAGCCCGATGTGACATATGCCGATGTCGGTGGTCTGGATATGCAGAAACAAGAGATTCGAGAAGCTGTCGAGCTTCCCTTGACACACTTCGATCTCTACAAGCAGATTGGTATCGACCCCCCACGGGGCGTCCTATTGTACGGCCCTCCCGGTACCGGCAAGACTATGTTGGTCAAGGCCGTGGCCAACTCGACAACTGCCAACTTCATTCGCGTTGTCGGCTCCGAGTTCGTTCAGAAATATCTTGGTGAAGGTCCACGAATGGTTCGAGACGTCTTCCGCATGGCCCGCGAGAACTCGCCTGCCATTATCTTCATTGATGAGATTGACGCCATTGCGACCAAGCGTTTCGATGCGCAGACCGGTGCCGACAGAGAAGTGCAGCGTATTCTGCTTGAGCTGCTGAACCAGATGGATGGTTTCGACCAGACATCGAATGTCAAGGTCATCATGGCCACGAACCGAGCAGATACCTTAGATCCTGCTCTGCTTCGACCGGGGCGATTGGATCGGAAGATTGAGTTCCCCAGTCTACGAGACCGAAGAGAACGACGTCTCATCTTCTCAACCATTGCTAGCAAGATGAGCTTGGCACCCGAAGTCGACTTGGATAGCTTGATCGTGCGGAACGACCCTCTGAGCGGCGCCGTTATAGCTGCCATCATGCAGGAAGCCGGTCTTCGGGCTGTCCGGAAAAACAGATATAACATCATTCAATCTGATCTGGAGGACGCATACTCCAGCCAAGTCAAGGGGACCAACGACGAAAACAAGTTCGACTTCTACAAATAGACTCAAACTAAGCGGCCTATCGGCGGTGGGGTATCTGGTTTGCATGGGATGTTTGTTTTAGGAGCCGTGATTGTCTTCCTAGAGGCAAAACATGCATGAGCAGACAGCGGCGCTGGCCAAAGTTTCAGAGGGTCAGAGCTTCAGCTACGTACAATAATCCACGGTGTATCATAGCAATACAGCAATCATACGGTGTACTCATTAATGTTTTCTCCTTGAAGTGATATGTGTCTGTTCGCTACGCTACAGCTTATGGGGACCTAGGTAGGTAAGTGGGATCAGACAAGTAGATACTTATAGACGCGTCGCTATAGGTCGAGGGGAGTTACTTTGTTATTGGTATACGACTTTGGAATACCACTTATTGAAGAGGCTGCTACGGACCCAAGCTAAGCAAGCACGTCGAAAGTTGTCTTTGGGTAAAAGCTAAAGTTGTCGGCGAGTTTAATCAATGCTATATTTATTAAAAGCTACAGATAATGATAGTAAAGTAAATATTTATTCATTTTAATTTCAGTCTAGGGCTGGAGGTAAGATAGTTAGTTTGGTGGTGTTTTCACTTGTAGCGGATAAGTATGGTATAGGCTTGTATGTAATTGCACCGGCACTAGACTGTCGTGCTATTGTTATGAAATCGTCATTATAACATACTATCACGATGCCGGAAGTTTCACCGGCCTAGGAGTTACGGCGTGTTCGGTACAAGGCACGACACGTATCGTCATGTATCAGGATGGCTTCCTAGTTTACGTAGTTGAGAGTCTGGCTCTGGAGTAGAAACACTCGGGAGCCCCTAGTCGTCCTGCCTCGGGCAATGTCGCCTCTATTTCGAATATATCATTCCCCCTTTTTCTCTAAAATCTACTATATAAACCCCCCAATCTATTATTAAGTCATAATGCTAAAAGCTTATGCTAATAACTAGCAATAGCTTACATACTTCATACTATATCCCTTCCAACACAAGTGATATAAAAACAGATGGCTCCTGTAGTGTCAGTAATTGCGGGGGAAAATTGGTATGTCCTACAGCATTTACTTCCGTTTAGTACTACACACACCTGTCTCTCTGTCCCTCTCTTTCTCTTAGCTAGGTAATTAGGCCATCGCCACTCCACAGTCAGCCAGTTACCTAAAACCAATCATTACTCGTCACTCTTCGACTTGACATCATTCTCATAAATCCTATTAACAGCACTTTTTGTCCCTTGATGGAACGGGATTATGGCGAACTTACAGCGATATCAACGACACAAAAAGTCCTAGTAGGGCAAGGCGAGTTGGAGTGACTAGCGCGGCTGCCCCTATCGGCACACCGGGGGTCGTTGACGATGGCGAAGATAGAGTTGAAGAGGTTGTATTTCCATTACTTCCACTAGGCGCAGGCGTTCTTGTCGGTTCAATTGATGAAGTAATGGAGGGCAAGTCCTCCTCAGTTAACCTGGAGGGAGCCTGTGAAGCCGCAGGCGGCGTGGGGGGCTCACTAGTCTCTTCAACAGGAGGAGGAGTTTCAACCTCGCCTTCACTTGACGTGGGAGCGGTCGTAGTCGGTCCCTCAACGGGAGTTGTCGTGACGGGAACCGTGTCTATCGCAGTAGACGTGGGCTCAACGCCCCCTGAAAAGTAGTAGTCGTACCAACCATAACAGCCCTGGTAGCACGTGTGGGTGCTATGGAAAACAGTATAACTGTAGGCCTGCATTTCCGCATACATCGTACCGTGCAGATAGTCCCATGGCACATTTGCTACCTGCCGCTTTTCCCATCCAATAGTGTTGAATAGTGTCTGCACAGCGATTTCGCTACCTGAGAGTTCCGATATATATGATGTCGCGCAGCCGGGTAGAGGGTCTGTTATAACACTGGAGTCAATAATGTCCATTTATAGTAAAAATTACTTAGGGTTTCGGGAGTTTGCCGGAGTAGCAAGAGCAAAGAATGTCTGTTAAGGCAATTTACGGCTCTTAGACATGCCGAAAGGGGGGATAAAAGACGCCAGGGGACTAACAGTCGACGTCGTACGATACTCCATCGCGTTCTGTAATGAACTGCATACCATTGCCGGTGAAATAATAGTCGACATTGAAATTGTACTGGCTGTATGAAGGAACGTGAGTCGAATTATATACTGAATAGCGACAGCCATTTGATTACTTACGTTGGGCAGCAAAAAACGTCGAAATTACTCTCGAGTCCATCCGAGCGCGAGAGCGTCAGGGTCGAAGCTCCAGTGTAGCCAGAGGGACAGCCGCTATAGAAACGGGTCTCTGCATCAACCACGGTTTGAGCCGAGTAGGGTACATAACATGATGCTGGTCCGTACTCTGTTGGTCCAAATTGCGTCAATTGACACGTCAGCCAGTCCGGAGAAGGGTGTAGGCTATAGTCCTCGCCGAGCGCCATTGCATAACAGCTGGTTACCACAACCCAATGATCTTCCGGGTCAATGCATCCCGGGCCTGGTGTGAACTGTGCTGTCGGCGGCGAGGTGATACTGGCCGGCCGCGTAGGGTACGGATTAAAAACGGTTGGAGACGCCATCTTTTCTTCTGTCAGTGACTGGATCCGACTACTGTGTGGGAGTTCCTTAGAAGTGTGCAGCTTAGCTTCTCAACCATGGCGGACAGACGTTTGAATTTATCGAATCGTACGCAGAGGGTCTATGAAGAACAGGCCACCGCAACAACAACGATTGAAAGGGGCAAGCCGTTACGCGAAAACCCAGGATACGTCGTGATGACCTCAGCTTCCTAGCGAATATATCTCTCTCTTGCTATTATAGGCAGCCGGCGTTAATCTGGCTATAGCCAAGAAGCTTGGCCGGGTTTAGTCGCAAGATGTCAACACTTTGGCTCAAGTGTTCATTCCTAAATCGGTCTAACCTAGGTCAGCGTAGCTAACAGTAAAAAATAGGAGATTAAGGAAAGGTAGTAAAAGTAATAATAACAGGGAAGATATCGATGGCGTATCAGAGAGGCAATGCGAAATACAATTCTTTTTCGAGACATCCTTTCTCATTACGATAAAGCATAAGCACGGCACAAGCGACAAGGAAGATGGTGAAAACGAACGAGACGTAACAATGCAATGCATACTCGAGGAGTTAATTCAGGTCGATAGTTCTACGAGTTCAAGGCGAGTTAGACAGTTCTTTTATAATATCATTCACTTACAATCCCGTTAGCTCTTGGTATCATAGATACAGGCATGTAGTAGGTATACTTGCTCTAAGCCACTGCTGCTACCAGCCCTGCGGCAGTCTTAGAGCCCTCGATAAACTTCAGTATCGAACTAACTTATTGATAATTATACAGAGCTACACGTTTGGCTGGAGCCACTAAGTATCAAATAGTCACGAAGTTAAATGGTTTTTACTGGCAAAGTCTCTTTCACTGCTGGAACTTCCCGATTTTATATATATATCTATTTTTAGCACTTATTTAATACCCGCCGTTGCCAAGCACATCTCAGGGATCTTAGACATCACCACATCAGCCGTCCCGGCCAAGGAATCTTGGGCTATTTCCGGCTGGTTGAGGTAGCAGGTGGTGTATGACTCGATTAATTGTTAAATGACGAAAACAAGGCAACAGAACAATGAAACTTGATATATTTGCGCTTGCGCTCCCTGAATATCATCGTCAACTCATCGGGCGTACCCGTGGTAAGGCGATGATTCGTAATTGGATAAGCACTTAGCTAAGCAGTATATAATTACCCCATTACCTCCTCACTTCTTTGGCTCTTCACCCAATTGCGTGCACTTCCAATGCTTCTTTACAAAATCACTCTCACGCCTACATACCTAACAGCTTCCCTCAATACCTGATGCTAGGTCTAAGGCAGATGATATGGTCTCGATACTTATTTACTCACACATTTACGCATTTAGAGGCCATCGAATACCATACGTTCCTGCCTAGTTCACCATAAAATACCAAGTTCATCTTCCAATCCCAAGCCACCAAAAGTCTCTGGCTCCCTGTCTCGTGATATGAGTACTAGGATTTGTACCATAACATGAATAGCAACGGCGATCGGTCGAGTCTCAACAGCTTTCTTAGATCAAAGTCAATCGCGCATTTGTGATGGTTGGCACCAGGGGATACGCCCAGCTCGGGCCCAACATCTCTCTATATACTCCGCCGGAGCCCAAGGCCGGACAGTTGGTCATCCTATGCCCGTCGTTAGGTACTGCTAAAACCAGATTGATGTGCCATTTCACGGGGCTGTATCGCAAGAATACCCCTCACGCCAAGATTCTTATATTCTATCCCTCTATATTGAGCATGATCAGCTCTTACTCAAAGCAAGAAAATGCCATGCAGCCGGCTGAGGACGCAGTTTCTCAAATTTTGAATGAATGTGGCCATCCACACTTAAGCGACAACAGATCTGGGAACTCGCATACCCAACCCCGGATACTGCTACATATAATGGGAAATGGCGGACTTAACTCGGGAACAAACTTGCTGGTCACCCTTGAACGGAGATTGAGAAAGAGTCTTCCGCTAGTCGGGTTGATCTGCGACGGCGCCCCTACCGGCGCCTCCTATACGAAAACATGCCGCGCTTTGACATATTCCTTCATACACGACTTCGTCACTGAATTTCCTCTCGGCCTGATTCTTTGGGCGTTGGTCCACGTTCTGCTATCTATCGTCTATCTGTTTTTCGCCATTAGCCAATACGAACCCCCTGGCGATTACTGGTGCAAATCAATTCTGAATAAGAAACTCGTTAATAGCAAGAGGATATACTACTTTGCATCTACAGAGGACAAGGTGACTGATTGGAGGGACGTCTTGACGCATGCAAAGCAAGCTCGCAAGGAAGGGTGGGAGGTAAAGGAGTTGTTGTTTCACGACACCTCTCACTGCAGGCACATCAGCCAGCACAGCAAGGACTATCACAATGCTGTATGTGATCTTTGGGGACCAAGGCGCTAAGCGCGGCATTGCCAAGCGATTCGTCCGTGATATCAAGGTCTGGGCCGGGGCATATAATGAACGTGGCTAGAACTGTCTTCAATTGATATTATTCAATATTTAATTTAAATATCTTTTACTGCAAGCCTAGCATGCAGAAAATATCCCTCGGCACTGGACTTTCTTGATCCTATAGACCACCTTTATTGAAAGTTTCTTAGAAAAGCTCTCCCTTATTATACCTGGTAACTAACCGATTTATAAGTAATAGGTTTTCTTTATTTATCTAAAATGAAGGCGGTAATGATAAAGCCCTTTCTTTGAATTGTATACAACTTTATATTAAAGGCGTGGGAGGTAATAACTTAGCTATAGTAATATTTTCCTTGTCTTTAAGTGATTGAAGCTTCGTAATAATTGACAAAGCTTATTCTTTTTCATTTTTATGACGCCTTTGTCCTAAACAGTCTCATTATTTAAGTCGGCCTCCCCCCCCCTCTAGCAGCAATTATATATAAACTTAATTAAACCCAGGGAATCTTTGGATAAATAATGAGCAAGAAATTAAACCTGAGCCTCAATTACCACTTAAAATTAATCTTCCCACACAACGAAAGCAAAAAATTACAGTAACTAAAACGCTTATTCAAGTCAAAATGCCCCCAACAATTCACATACTATGCGAGGCCGAATCCGCAACTATAATGCCGAACGGAGATAAGCTGTTCGACCCCTTGATTACAGACACCGGTGTCCTCCAGTCTGTAAGAATCCGCGATAACTTTCCCCACATGAACCAAGTCAGGGCGATATTCTCGTCCCCCTTACGACGAGCGATAGAAACAGGTCTTATTGCCTTTGACTCCGTTATGAGGCGTGGGTTGCAGATCACTCTTCGCCAAAATCTTCGGGGATTACACGGTATTCCGGCATATACAGGATCTTCGTGGGAAGAGCTAAGAGAAGAGTTCGGTCTCAAACTCGACCTTGTGGACCTGCAAGCCGGCTGGTGGTATGTTACGAATGATATCAACGACTTTAGCCCTGCTTTGTGTATTGAGCAGGCTCGCCAAGCCAGGGTCAACATTCGAGATGCCGCCAGGAGGTTAGGCGATAATGACCACATCGTCGTCATTTCTCATCGTTCGTTCATAAGGTATTTGATCGAGAGCATCGTGGAACATTTCGAAGACGGTGAGTATAGGTCTTATAGATTCACCGACCTGTTTAATGAATATGATGACATGGCTTCCCTAGCGAGGGTTGGCGCAGAGAATGAAAGCTCCTCAAGCTCAAGTACTCGGTCTGGAACAACTCTGGTTGGGGGTCACCTTAACCCGATCGAGATCTCCGGCGATAGTTCCAGCGGTAGTTCCTATTCAAATCCGGACATTAGCAGCACTGTGGCAAGTTATGGAAGTAGCTCGCCAATGCCTAACTTAGCTATTCGTGGTAGCTCGGGCGGAGCTGAAAACTACAGGCCTGGTCGTGTCGTGTACAACGTCGGAAAACGCAAGCTTTCTGCGGTGCCTCGGGTGGCGAAGCGGATGCGGAATGAGTATTAATAAGGTAGCACATTTTGATACTAGCGGAGTGTTATAGTCTGGGTCTGGCTTAAATATAGTAGATTCTAGTTGATAATGCCAAATAAAAGAGCTTAAGTCTAAACATGGGAATGATTAGTATTGTACCATTTATTGCATCATTTAATTAGCCTGCCGCCGCCACCTTTCACTACCCCTTTTATACCTTATATCCAACGTCTTCTTTAGCCCAGAGGTCATCACCACCATCATAGACATTTGTAATGGCGCTAGCACAATGTAAGTCAAGAGTTAAAAAGCCCATCTGCAAGAATTGAACAAGCCCGTCATACGCTGCTCCATCTCGGCTTCGGCTTCTCCAACGTCGAGATAGCGTATTATTGAATATAGTAACAGGCTCTCTATTTTTACCTTGATATCGGTAAGCTGAGAGATGTGGTGGCGGAATAGAGAGCCTCATGGAGGGGCGGTTGCCCCATAATTAGAGGGTGTTTTAAAGGCAGAGCGATTACAAGTAGTAGACGGCAGTACGCCAATCAAGGCCTTGATGGGACTATCTTCCATTTTGGCATAATAAGTAGGCAAATTACATACACATACCTACCTGTCAATATCCCGTCGGCCAGCTTTTGCCGAGAAGTGGTCACAGGCTAAGTATGAGCTGGGGAGACGCTAGGCAGGGAGACCATTTATCTATAAGTAATTGGCAGGCAGATTTCTTTATATCTTAGGGTTTCCAATGAACGGGTGATAATAATTTCGGTACATATTGACGCGACATGACCAAATTAAGTTAATGAAGCTATAATATAACGAAACTTCCAAGCAAGATGTAAGTGAGTTAGCGCTTCTACTTTTCTTTAGTAAGGATAACAATTCAGATATCTTTCGCATAGATTGTAAGAAAGATAATCTTACAGTGCAATAGAATAAATTCTACTTATTTATCAGAGTGCGATGTAATAGTGGAGGAATCGAGAACAGAGCCTTGGGGAAATAGGGACTCTATAATTGTACTTAAATATCTAATAAGGAAATAACAGCATGGGATTTTGCTGGAATATTTGTCTCCTTTTGTCTTCCCCGTGACTTCTGGTAGCTAGATATATTTTAATAGCTATTCTCATTGTAACTCGCGCCAATCCTTAACAGAATTGCAAGTTGACAAAGACTGATATACAGGGAATCGGGAGGAGTTAAAAAACGTGGGATCGAGCACGCTATGCAGCAGGCTGCTGTAGTACGGTCTCAATATAGGTCGGGCAAATTGGTATCTGTGAGGTGGAAAAGGAGAGGGTGAGCACCTAACAATCGGGTGCTAAACGGTTGACTAGTTGGGCATGACACGTGCTGCACACAACTACACACGAGAAATTAAAGGTCGACGGGATGGTGAGAAGATGGTTGAACAGTGTTAGGGACCGTGTACTAGGCAATAGACTTTTGTTGTTGCACGGAGGACTTTAAAACACCTTCGTAGCTAATCTATGGCTATATACGGAAAGTCTCTTTGTCTCCTGGCTATACGGGACGTCTCCTTGCGTCGTGATAAAAAGAGAAGGAAACGGAGGGCACTGGCTCCTAGGTTGTATATCTTGAATCAGGGCTTGGTAGGCTTGGCCGTGTGACAATATCCAATCTATTTAATCCTATTAGAACTTTTAATTGGCTGCGCGTAACTCTCTGAGATTGCCTAGGGTAGTGCTCTCTAGACTCTTAGTTAGATGATTGTGAACAATAACACGGGTGATCGCCAAACCGCCAACAGCGATGTATTGGAGTTCTCTATGATATGAATATATATGCTTGTACAGGAGATGAATTAAAGATTGATCTACAGAATACGAGACCAGCAAAGTCTCGAACTCTAGCAGAAGTGTTACCTAGACACTAAGAACTAATAACTGCGCAGCGCTTCTTCATATTGAAATACATCTGAATCTAATTCAAGGACTTCGGGTTTTCTTCTCACTACCATATGTCATTGGAATAAGAGTGCGACTGGTTACATATACGAAGACGTGAAATGTCCCCATTGTGGTTGCTTCCTTCTTTCTTCCTACGTCTGTATCAACTCTTACCATGATCCCTCGAATTGCGATCGATCATCAGCAACATTCAAACATAACTTGACCTTTCGCTTTGCCATCTGTGCCAGCTCCAACTACGTCCCTTCATGTTAGTTTACCTTTAATACGATCACCAGCTACACCTAGCGGATATAAACATAACGCATAATCTGACAAAGTGATTATTACAACAGTGTGTACTCAAATATACACTGACCTAGATTTCTTCCTCAACCCATATTTTATAAAAGAACAAAAGAGGTTACGAAGAAGGATACGACACATTACTCCAAACAACGTAAGTGATTTAACAGATAGGACACCAAGATACCCCGTCCCAGCTTTGACTCATCTGCTGCCTTCATTGCTAAGGTTCTCCTATTGGGAGTAATCTTTCCATCTCGGTTGTGCCAATAACAACTCCTCCATCCCTTCTCACGGGTAGCCTCGACAGCACTATCTCCTTTTCCCGCCCCCGTTGTATACCATGTTATCATCCCCCATAAAAACAATGAATAGGACTTGATGTCCTTCAGAGAGTTGCTTGAATGCAACACGTATATAACCGTTCCAAATCACCCTCACAAAAGTTCTGAACTACATTGCATGCTACTAAGAATGCTAGAAATCAAATGTGAGGCTCAGTTTTCATCTCGAAACTTATACAACCGATTCACAGCAGAAACGTCGTTCGCACCCTGAACAGTTCAAATACAAATATATCATTGAGCGGTATCTAACTATAACGACTAAGCAACACTTTCTCCATCCGTGGTCACAGATAAACAATGCACGACGAGGTTAGCTAATGAAAGACGACCAAAAAATCCAGGGTATCAATCCCGAGTCACTCATCCAAAACCTGCCCGCCACTATTCATCCAGTAGACAGTCCAGCCATAACCAGGCTGGAAAAACCCAGGCGCTGAACGAGGTATTCGTCATTTCATTAATCCCCCCATCCATCTTGCGATTTCACCCTCATCTTAAAATGAAAGGGTATCTGTATCCAATCGTCATTCATCAGCTAGGAAAATAACACGATTCTGGCCTGACCCGGACCCACACAGCCTGTGATGTTCGGGGGGACGAGAACATGGAGGTTCAAAACTATGCACAAGGAAAAAGTAAACAAAACATGATACCGGGCTATGCAGCGAATGTAAAGCGTATATCAAATCGAAGCATGACCCCATAACCAGTAACGCCGTCGTGTATGTACCGTAATCATATAACCCATGATAAATAATGCAGTAGCAGACCGCTGGGAAAACGAAACCATAGCCAATTTCAAGGCACGGGGAGGCTTCGTGAAGATGCTACGAGTCGCTAGAACGCCTTGTATAGTCCATTGTATTGACCAGAGAAGGAGACGAATGAGAAGTCATCGCATGAAGTCCGGCATCCATTTAGTAAGCCTTGGTTGTGTTCCCTTCGCCTGTTGCAACCGCAACAAGGGCCTCTAGACGGACCATTCCCCTATCTCCGGGGCCCTCATCCCGGGGACTTGTTCCGGGAGGGGGATTTCCCCTCGCTGGAAAACCAGAGAACTCTCTAATATTCGGATGGACCATACGGTCAACACGAGCCATCTTCTCCGGGGGGGCCTCGGGAAAACTGTTCTGATAATAACCTCGTCGCTTGGGCTCTCGAGAGCTAGCTATCGAGGGTGCCGACATTGTATACTTGTGAAACCGTGGGCTAGCAGCCTTCGGGAAATTCTCCGTCATTATGGGTTCGTGAAATCTCACAGTCGGTTGATTTGTTCGAAGTCGGTCGGCTTGCACATCCATTGCTTGATTTGCGTCACGAGCCCAGGCACTAGCGCCGTCAGAAGACATAGGATTAGACGTGATGTCAAGGCGGGTTAGTCCTCTGTGAAGGCCCATGTCCCAATTCGCGGCGTTTCGCTTCTCATCGGGCTCGGTTGTATTTGCCGCAGGAAGTAATGCCGGGGGGCGGACGATATCGGGTTCAACCATCATCGGAGAGCTCACTTTCCCCAAGGGAGGGGGTGGTCGATGGGGAAGAGGG
The DNA here is from genome assembly GCA_025201785.1 of Xylaria longipes. Lineage (NCBI taxonomy): Eukaryota > Fungi > Ascomycota > Sordariomycetes > Xylariales > Xylariaceae > Xylaria > Xylaria longipes. The sequence continues at coordinate 54,306 of MU619817.1, forward strand.
CCAAAGGATTCAATGCCAGGTAGGCGGAAGGAACCATTCGACTGCTGCTGTTGCACGGGCAATGGCACATGGTTTTGTGGAGGACTTGGATACTGCGAGGGGGTAAAAACATGGCTCAAGCGGCTACCGGGAGGATTAATACCGAAATTCGTCGAGTCCGGATGCCATGTACGCCGGCGCCAGTCTTCGGTGCTGGAAGTGGATTCTCGTCGGCCGTAGATGGTCGGAGTAGGCGAGGCGATACCACTGCTGGTGGGTGAGAACGGGGCCGGATGGGACCCACCCATTGCCCCGGGGGACCCGGGGCCAAACATCGGACGACCAAAGCTTGTACCATGCTGAGGTTGGAATGGTATCCCACCTGATGGGACGCTGAGACGTCGCGTAGGAACCTGAGGGCCCGCGTACAAGCTGTGAGAGCGCGAGTGTCCCGAGGCAGGCGATACCACGACCGATCCCCAATGCGGGCTATTCTGGCCGGTGGAGAAGGTCGCCGAGGTAGGCGTGCTGAAGTCGCTAGGGGACGGTGGTCGATGGGGGTAGACCTCGGCTGGATACTGGAATCGAACATCCGCCATAACCAAGGGCGGGGGACGACGGCGAACATCCTCTCGGGTACTAAAGTTGGACCCGACAGAACTGATGCTAGAAGTTGAGAGGGACTTCGCATGACCCCGCGGCGGCCCGCCTATGCTCCCACCAGTTGCGGCGCGCGCTCGATTAGGCTGTCTTACTCGGTCTGTTCGAAGCTGTCTCTGGAACCGAGTTCCAGCCGCAGCCAGTGAGTCGATGGGTATGTCTTCGTTGACGTGAACGGTCTGGGCATGTTGTCGCAGGTTATCTAAACGTGAAAACCGCCTTGAACAGTGGCATTGAAATGGTCGTTCGCCGGTGTGTTTCCTATTCAGGAGCGTTAGCATAAGCATTGCTGATACCCTATGCATTGTGACAAGTTACCGAATATGTCTAGCAAGATGCTCGCTGCGCGTGAAACTGAGATGGCACGGGGGATAGTCGGTGCACCAGAAGCGTTGATTTTTCTTCTGCTTGCTCGTCTTCGAACCATCTGGATTGACGCTCTCCGTTTCCGATCCACCGCCGTCTTCATTTCCGTGGGCTTCTCCGTCCGTATCATCCATGTCTACGTCTTCGGAATCCCCCCGCGACTTTCTAGGACGTTGCGAATTGCTGTGCTCCGACACCTCGACATCTTCGATATTCTCGGGTATTTTTACGGCTTGGGGGAATGGCTCTGTTGGGAGAGGACGCTGACCAAAGGTGGCCTTTGTGGGAGTGGGTGTCGTCGGAGACGGGACTCCCCCGTCGTGCTTCTCGATCTTTATCGCCATGGGCGAGTTGACGGGACGGAAAGTCGAGGCCATGGCGCACTGTGAAAAGAGCAATCGAACTGCCTCTACTCTGTTTTGTGGAGGTTGTCGAGGTCAAATGCAACCCGGCCGGGTGTTACCCGTCTTTGGTAATGAAGGATGGAGTCGGATATTGCGGAGGCTGGTGTTTGAGACAAACCAAGACAAAGGGATACGAAGACAGGGAGGGGCGGTGCCGCGGAGGAAGAGAAGAGGGATAGACAGGACGGAATTAGAGAGAGAGTTAATTGGAAGCGACGTCAATCATTCGAGGCGGATTCCGTGCAAAGCGCTCGTGTTATGTGAGCAAGGACGAACGTAGGCCTGCTGTTGCGGTGCCTGGGCTTATGATGGAGTCGGGCGAAGGTGTGGGGTGTGTTGACCTTCTCAAGGGCAGGGCAGGCGGCTGAAGCTGAGACGAGACGAGACCCTAGCCGGAAGCCCTGGCGAGCGACGGTCTCAAGCGCTGTGCGTGCGACCGATGAGAGTGCGCCAGGACGCAAAGGATGAAGAGGCCGTGGTGAAGCACTTCTGGCCACTTACTAGTAGATGCCGTGTCGTATCAAACTAGCGTTCATCCCAACGACGAGTGAAAGACGGCGAGGTCTGCAGGGACGGACCAACCACCGGAAGGGCTGGATCCAGAAGCGGGAGCTGTTATCGGCCGAGTGCTCACACCCCCATGTGCGCGAGGGGGACGACTGGGTGACTGTCCACAGGGCGGAAAGCGCCTAAGACCGGAACGCGCGTTGAGACACGACAAGCCTGCAGATAGATTGAGAATCGATATGGTGCTCTGCGGACCACCTCGGGGCTTGAGGAAAGGCTGTGGGATCAGATGGGTCATTCATCTATTCATTGCCCGGCGGCATAAACGATGGGGACGTGGAAGAGGATTGATGATTACTGTGGTACAATGAGTATGGTGGAGGTATGGGATGGCGAGCAGGGAGACGGACAAAGAGGCGGGCAGGAAATGTGGCAGACCAGGTCGAAACAAAGACGGATGGAGTGCCTGGATGCACCTACAAGCCCATAAGCCCTATTGGTGTTGTCACTATCCGAAACGGCAGTGGGCGAGGCGATGCGTCGGGAGGGGCAAATGGAGGCCACTATCTAGCGCGAGAGACTTGGTCGTGGTGGTGGTGATGATGATGAATGAAGTCGATAATGGATGGGGCGGCGCCCCATATTAGAGGAGAAGGCTAGCGGGAGCCGTTCCTTACAGGCGCACTACAGGAAACCTTGTATGTACCTACTTACTTACTTCGACCTGACCAGACCTGACCAGACCTGACCAACAGTAGGTAAGTAAGTAGATAACACAGGAGGGAAGTGCAGAGTCAAGGACCAGGCGGGCGGGCGGGCGGGCAGGGCAGGTCAAGATACCGACAACGACCGAGGGCGTGACGAGTACTGTACCTAAGGTAGGTACTTACAGTACAGGTAGTACAGTGCACAGCAGACGGCATATCACAGTCTAGGTACATACTTAGGTAGAGGATTGCAGCTGACAGGAAGGCACGAACTCGGTTCTATTCGCTACAACCGGCACGCCAGGGGAGGCAGGGGAGGCAGGGGAGGCACCTACAGCTGCGTCCCTTGTGCAGTAGTCATACACAGGTAGTAGTTAGTGGGCTGTGTCTCAGACTCGGAGGCTCGAGTGGACGGATATGTGCAAGTAGAGTAAAAAGCAGTGGAATTGATGGAGGCGCGGCTTGGCAACTATGGACATTCATGCATGCACGACACTGGGCCAGGACAGGACAAGCTGTGTGTGCCTGGTAAAGTGGATAAGGACGAGGGGCGAGGGGAGAGGCACCACAATATCAGGAGGTTGATTGGTCGGGAGCAAGGGAATCAGAGGCCACGACGTAAAGGACAGACGGAGGGGCAAATGTATCATCCTCGAAGTAGCTGTAGCGGGGTGGGTCGAGCCCGCTGCTTGCACGAATGACGCCGATGCGCCTGCATCTTGGTATACCATGGTTCCGACCATGCCAACTCTATCACCTAGGTGCCTAGGTAGTAGTAGATAGGTGCTCCAGCGGAGATAGGGTCCTGTTGTTAGGGTAGGTAGAGTGTACGTCCGATACCGTAGGTAGACGAGGTTGATGAGAAAGGCATGACGACTGTGGCCCGGGCTGACATACGGAGAGGGCGGGGTTGAACGAGCCAGTGCATTTGCCGCACAATACAAACACCTAGGTACCTACATGGGGATGTTGAGTTTCTGCACCACACAGGGGATTACGGGCGCCAGAGTCTGGAGGCTTGACTACCCGCCCGTGCTGTAGGTGTATGTAGCTGTAGTTATTCACGTACCTACATACTTAAGTAGGTAGGTACTTACTATAGTAGGTAGGAGGTAGGTACCTTTCGGCCAAGTTGTGGGGGTCAAAGTGGTTGGCTCGACAGTCGCTTAGTTCTAGATCAGCTACCTGGGTACATTAGGTACCTAGGTAAATACGTAAGGCACCTACCAAATGAAGTCAGGTACCGATCTCTGTAGGGGAAACAAGCAAGAGGGATGAGGTACCTACAGTACGTGCACTGTGGCCCAGCTAGCGTACATTAGTGAAGAGCCGGTCAATCTTCTTCCCATCCTTCTCCCAGTATAACAATATAAAGCAACGGCCGGGCAACGATTCTCTTTTCTATATAAAGACATGATCAAGTGTCACCGTTATAAGACCGGCCGGCCACGTGTGTACCCACCAGGTTCAGCACAGAGAAAGACAGAAAGGGCCCCTGGCCGAGGTCCGGGGACAACCTGGCGCATATAATCGCAGTCTACTGGTATCAGTATTGGTGATGAATTCTCTCAGGCCTCCCTAGTCGAGTTATATCAAGCTGCCACACAGATGAACGGGCGTACATGTTCCTGCAGTTGAACGAACCGTAATAGGCGTCCGTGATCGACAACTCGCGCCGGCAACTCGCGCCTGTCTACCGGTCGCCTTTTGTCTTTGATCCTCAAGCTGAGCATGCTGCGCTCCCATTCGGAACAGAGTGCGCTTTTATTCGTGCCTTAAACATGGTAAAGCGCACCATTTCAAATCAGGATGACGACGCAACAGCCGATCTGCAATACGTGGGGTTCGCCTGTTTCATGTATAAAGGTGTGATGGCTCTGAGGCATTCCAGAACGCCGAAAATGGTTGTCGAAAGAGAACGCCAAGCGCGGGACATCAGGGATTAACCAACTGCTCGGGGCTTATTACTCAACCCAGAATCATAAGACACGAACCATTTTTATAGTCCCTGTCCTGAATAAATATCGAACCTACACTAAACTTCATCTCACGGATTCTGCCACCGATATGCAGTGGTAGCAGCGGAATCAGCTAATGAGTCCAACCGTACCACAAACTCTATCATAGCCGAAGCCAAGTTAGTTAGTTAGTTATTAATACTTGGCAAGTCAGAAATAAGCTGGAAAGTGTCAGGTTTGTATCCGTATCCTTTTCCTTGTCAGATCCTTTTCCGTATAGGTACCTGGTAGATACCTTTTTTTAGCACCAAGGAATCGCGGTGCACCTTAAAACCGTACTACGCCTGCAGCCTGGATGTACGTACTCTGTGCGCTGTTATTGTCGTGGTCAGCCGAGCCACCAACAATTGGCCTGGAGGTCACGAGCGCAATTTTGCATTCAAATCGGCAGCATCGACACGGTTAGAACCACCGGTTTACCACAATAGAGAGAGGCTTACGATACACTCGGTTTCTATTCAATTATCCCATTATTCCATGCGACTGTTGCATCGCCACCGGAACCAGCGCCTTACCCCGTGAGAATCCAACGTTATAGCAGCCTGAGTCTCACCAGTCTACATAGTTGATAGTCCATTCTCCGAATAGTAGCTTAGCGGCGACGAGGTGGGACAATGAGCCATGGTGTCGGGTTTTACACCTCTCCATATCTTACGCATAAAGATGGCTTCAAGAGGGCCAAGTTAGTACAACAGAGTTCCGGCTTCGCCAATCATGCAGCACGATGCAAGGCACAGTACAGTATCACGCCAAACCGCTTCCCATGATCTAGTCTTACCCCCCTTTCCCGCTTATCCCCGGCTACCTTACTTAGGCCATTGCTCCGTCCCAGCGCTTCTGAGTAGCTGTCGCTGATATCTTCAAGTCGCCTCGGAGAATTAAGACCATGCTGTCTAAATCAGGTATAGCGACCTGAAAACCACTTCGATTAGGAACATGGCCTTAACTCGTTGCATTGTACACTGTACGAGTCACATGCTCTACGCTTATATATAGGCACTCTATTAGAAACTTGTCTTGCAAACAATATCAATGGTGTTGTCCTGGTTCCTGACATGATTTTCCGGTCCCAGCCGCCCAGCCAGATTGGCCTGACCGCTACTTTCAGATGAATACTACCTTGAATCGGGATCGCGTGTTGCGTTATTAGCAGGGCTTAATACCATAGTCAGCGTCAGAAGCAACCGCGCACCACTCAGGCTGACCTCTTTCGGTGACGGGCTGGTACGCGGCAGGGGTCCATTTCTGGTGAGCGTGCGCGCAATAATAGACGCAGAGACGATGCCTTGCAGCATCACCCTCGCTCCGTAGCCCTAGAAAGCAATGACTCGCTTGCGACAAAAGGACCAAGGAATTGCTTTTTCCTCCGCCTCAAACCGTCTTCAGTCGCTCATGCAGAGTGCAGGTTGCCATCCAGTCGAGTAGGCATTCATGCAGGTCTAATGCATGGTGGTGTAAGCGAGTCATACCTCAGAATAGATACAGCTTGGAACCATTATCGATGCTAGCACCGCTTCTATCTAGTGTATCTACCAATACAAAACTCGTCTCCCCTCAAGCGATCTGATACATTCTTGGCATGCGCCCGCTCCTAGTCCAGCCCCGCATCCCGTAGTAGGCTACATGCCTCCAGATTGACACCAAGCTTACGTCACCATCGATCGTGAGGAGGTATTGAGAGAGTGGTCGAGACCTGGATGAATAATCACATCCTCGATCACTAACAACGCTTACAATGATATTCATACTTTAAGAGCACCGCCAGGCAAGACTGTCGGGATTGGCACAACTCATTTACACTATTTATCTAAACTATCCGAGATAGAGGTAGCTACCCTTCAGATGCTGCACACTATCACCTTTGTATCGACCGACATATCTTCTTTCGATACTCATCCATATGCCTTCACTTCTAATAACAGTACTCTAGTCAGCAGAGGATATCACTTACAATGTCCAAGATTGCTAGGGCCTCACCGAATTACTCGACGAATCTAGTCTAGGTCCGCAAGAGACATTCATGCCTAACTGACTAACTGATATCATAGTTTTAACGTTTCGCGTCCAGCCAAACAAAAGGGTCACAGATATGACTATCCCGTTCTCAAACAGTGTCCGAATAAGGGAAACAGCTCATACAAAGTGGGTGTTTGGGTCAAAATTTCAGCTTATAAAAACCAGCGTCTCTCCATTGAGAGAAGAAAGCAAAGAAACAAAGCCAGTACAACCGGTTTCTACAAAATATACAGCAGATTGTTTCAACATTAACTGAACAACCAGTGACTTCATCACGCTCTTTGAACTGAAAAAGGGACCAACAAGAGAATATAAGCTGGTTTTTCTTAGTAAAAGATGTCTCAACAACAGCTTTGCAGACTCAACCCACAAGCTCAACCTTTCGTCCCCTCCAGGATAGAGCCATTCCAATTCAACCCCGAAGCCCAGCCCTTCTACACCTCTCAAACCCCATCCCAGCGAGAGCCCATTATGGTCTACTCTTCTGCGCAACAGATGATACAACCTCGAATTATTGAATCAATTCCATTTTACCATCAGCTCCCGGTCTGGTACTATTCACGGCCTGAGCCAATGCAGTTTAACCCACAAGCACAGATCGTTGAATCTTTCCAGCATTCCGGGAATACGAAGCCGAACTTTCGCTGTGATTATTACCCCGGTATTAAGAAATGCTGGCAGCGACAAGCAGCGCCCCCTCCACCCACTTCAACACCTCAACGGCTGCAGTCAGGGTACCGATCTACATGGCCTACTAGGCGCTTAGTCCAAGACCTCGAGAAGATACAGGCATCAGAATCAAAACCGGATCCCATAGATTGGTGGTAATGTACTAGGTAGAGTACCTTGATCAACTAACTCTAGCATTACTAAATCCAACTTTGATGGGTGGGCAGAGCCCGGTTTCGCCCAGCACGTTTATGACAAGAATTGATGACGGCGATGTAAAAAGGGTATTTGTGAACTATGCCTAGACTAGCTTTAATACGTGATACACCTAGAGAAACAAGTTACAAATAAAGGGTGTTAGGAATTTGATAAGGCGCCTTATACTTGACTATTTAAGTTGAATGTTCGATCTTGATTTTACTTAGCCACAACTCTTAATTACATGGTACCCATATGTCACCTTAGCAACTTGAGCTTGGCAATTATTCTTTGAATACTGAAAGCTATGAGTGGTGATATACCCAAGGTCCCCGGTGCGGAGCGTAAATGTATTTGCACACTCTGAGTGTTATTTACTGTGTTATTTTTGCCGTAAGCGTAGTGACATGAGTTCCTTGCCGCGGTTAATATTCTATCAAACCTGAACAGAACTTGAACAAGCTTGAGAATAATGTTACCAAGACCCTTGATGCTTGACAAAGGCATAATGCAACCTGATTAATAGTATATTCCTGTTTAAGTTTAGAGGTGTTTAGTTAATGCTGCACAATCCTTGCCAGCTAGATGTGTTTATGCCTAGGGGCAAGTTAAATGTTACGGAACAGAACTGCAGCACTATATCACCACACTACTAAAAGTAGAGCGTTATCAAGGTGGGCGCCTTGAGGCCTGCAGTCGCTTCTATGCTCACGGTTGAGACCGCAACACTCGTGCTGTAAACTGTACCTTGAATGTTGTGTTTAGTTGGAAAGCCTCAAACGCGAGACGTATGTCTATATGACATTGACCAATCATTTATTCGCATATTTCCATTCGTTTCATCTCTCTTCATTTCCTGGAAAACCTTCATAGTCATTCCGTCATTGCTTCTCTAATCTACCATAGCAACTATTCTGACTTGCGCAACTCATACAACGATTCGATTATTAACTGCAAAATCCCAAGATGCCCAGACAGCCCCGCGCCTGCTATCAGTCTAGCAAAGCTCACAGAAAACCCAAGCTGTCAAGTTATTGGCCATTCTCTAGTGGCACGGTTGAGAAGTTACTATCACTTAGGAGGCGGCTGGTAGCCCTTGGAATCTTTTGCAAAAGCGAATGCCGTATCGAGCTATGGATATAGAGTATCAGTTATTTACGGACGCGGAGATGCAGGGTTTTCCTGGCGCAAATGAGACGCCCCTGGGGAAGCGTAGGCGGTTTGGCAGGATTGTTGATTCGGATGACGATCACCGCTATAACAGTCTATCACAAGGACCGGCCACTAAGATGCGAAAAGTCTCGTCACGGGGTGAAGACGAGCTTGTTCTCAAATATGGCCTTGGCATTGCCGAGCTAACTAGCGAAGAGCAATGTTCACATGGTTATGAGAAGCCGTGTACTTCCAAGGACATTACGGAAACCCGAGATACCTGTGGGAATATACTAGAGACACATATACACAGAAATGGGAAAGACCAAGACCAGGAGCCTGAAGTTCCCAAAGATTCCATAACTAATACGGAACTGGGGGCTAGGAATGAGGGGGGTGTAATGATTGAAGCCGACATCAGCAAGATAACAGCTGAAAATCAACCCAGTGGTGCTATGGCATCCGTCGAATCTAACGCTCATGCCAACCCCATATTGGTATAATGTATATTAGGTCTGTCAGAAGTGAACTAGGTCAAAGAGTCACTTCATGTACTGTACAATGCAAGGGGCACGTAAAGGCACGGACATCCTGTTCAGGTATATATAGAGGTCTTCCCACCTTATTCATGAAGTAGTTAAGTTGAATGCAACGCTCATATACCTAACATTTTACTAAGGTCTATAGTCAGTACAAAAGAAGAATCGATTCACCAGTGTGAACTGTCCCGACGAGATTATGCTCAACGGTGTCACGCAAGCTACGGTAACCAGCTTTGCGTGAACCCCTCGTATACGTAGATACCCCAAGTATATACGATGGGCCTCGCCAATAATATTATCGCACACCACACAAGCACGTCCTCATTAATCTTCGCTTCCGGGTCTCTAGTCTGAAACACTACAAATGTTCCCCTTGCTCAAGCCTCCAGGCGACGAGGTTTCCCTCACGAAGTCGTGGGTTAGGTCGAGCGGGGTAAGAAAAGCTATCACTGCCTTTCGAGACTACAGGGACTCTTGCAATATTAGGAACTTGGCACGAGAGCCTGTGCTGACTCATCATAGCGGGTCGTGGCGGTGCGGTATGAAGGGCCATTGGGGCCACTTCCGCCAAAACGTAGAACTTAGTTTAGAAATTAAGATTACCCCGCTCATACTTTTCCACTTGTAATTTTCCCCCTCCGCCTTTTCCCGCCGGTGCTTAGGCCGACTTTGAGCGTATCGGTATTTAAAAGGGCTAACGGGACCAGATCGCCTTAGTTCGCTTTAATGGTTTAAAACTCGCGGCTTTCTACTATAACGTACTATAGCGTGGTATATTAGTTTTGCAAGCTGGGTATAAGTAGCGGGATTATGCTGCTCGGTCGCCTAGTTTACTAAACGCTGCCGCTGCCGCTACTTCTGCTGCTACTTCCGCTTCCGCTTTAACTTTAAGCTTTTTTAAATTCTGCTTAGAATTTTATTTAACTATAAATAAATATATTTTTTTTCGTATAATTTTAATTTTTTTTTAATTATTAAAACCTAGCAGTAAATAATTTAAATAATTTACTAATTTTAATTAATCTATTACTTCGTATAATAGCTATATAAATATAACCCCAATGCTAAGTGCTAAGTTCTACGTTTTGGCGGAAGTGGCCCCAATGGCCCACCGTCGTGCGGTCCACCTCACCTCGTAGCCGCCGGGCCTCCGTTTTACCATCGGCATAATGACTCCACCGGTGCACCGTATTGAGGGAAACTGAACCGTCGAGCCGCCGGGTTGTGCTGCTCCTCCTGCTCCGAACGATACCGCTTCTACTTAGGCTACCCCCTTTCCTTTACCCCCTTCGCGGAACACCCTAGGCTTACAATACCAATCACACGATACTTAAGGGCAAGCGGCATCTCGAATTCAAATAGTCGAAAGGGAATACTGACTTTCGAAGAAAAGAAAATCGTATATATACACCGAATTCAAAGCTAGAATCAGATAAATAAGTATCCACCACCACATAAGCCATGGCCCATCAACACATCACATCTCAACCGGTCTCAACAGGGTCCCGACACCATCCATCTCATCTCCGCTCATTCACTCGGATAGGAGATTCCATTCGAACTTGGAACAGGAAGGAGGCCATCCAATATCAACGTCTTATATAATCTAAGCCGAGACGTGGAAGTAGTTGGTGCTGCAGCTATCGGAGCTGTCGCCGGTGTCGCTGTAGTGCGTGTAGTACATGCCGTTGACGTAGTACTGGTACTCGTCGCCCGTGCTGTTGGCGACGACCGCAACTGTCCACTCTAGCTTCTCGTCCTCGATGGGGACGGGATCTGTGTTCGGCAGGTGGTTAGCAAGTAAGTAATTAAGTAGGTATATATATATATATATATGCGTTAGAAGCTAAGTTTAGGTGTGGAAGGTGAAATTGAGGTAGTAGCGGAATCAATGTGAGCGTGAATAGGTAAGCTTCACAGGTTTTCAAGAGTGTATATATATATGTCAGCAGGTATCGACTCACCGAGGAAGACGGCGCCGCCCTTGAAGTCGTAGATGGGAACCAGCCTACAAAATCATGGATGTCAGCACACAGGTACAACACGACGAGCAATCATCCTAAACCCCCCTCTCTTCCCTCATTTTCCATCCCCTTTCAAACCACCATAACAACCCCAAAAACACACAACGCAACTCATTCAAGCAAGACCAAAACAAATAAGAATATAGAACACGTACTGTCCAAACCAGTTATACCCATAACCGGTAATGATGGGCGTGATGAGCCCAGACTGCACGCTGAGCTCCATGTTACCCTCGGGCAGCCCGTCCGCGCTCCACTCGATCGTGATCTTGTCGCCGGGCTTGTACGTCGCGCCGTCCGGGAACATGGTCTTGACCGCGCAGGGCTGCGGCACGCGTGGCTTCAGGAAGTTCAAGTTCAGGCTCGGCAGGGCCTGCGCCGCGCCCGCTAGGAGGAGCGTGGGGAGGGCTAGGGTCTTCATTGCGGAGGGGGCCATTGCGTTTATTTTCCTTATTTCTTTTTTCTTTTTTCTTGTTTTCTTTTTCTGAGCCTGACGACGATGGATCGGGGTTGGAGGAGGAGATGGTGATGAAGATGAGGGTATCAAGGTCCAGAGATGCAGATCATCTATCTGGACATCATGGCCGTTTATATATCATCCCGCGCCTCATAGCTACATACCCGCAATGCATACCTACATGGCGAACGTGCCGCTAAGAACCGAGGCAACCCCCATGTCTGTCTATCTAAGCATACGAGATGCTACAGACTGCCAGACCGCATTACAACCTGAGAAATCTTCCAAGAAAGAACCGTGCTGGTCGGTTTCGGTTGTGGTCGCGAACTTCCGAAGGCACAGGCAGGCGGGTACGTTGGTAGACGAGGTGTGGATGAGGTGGTGAGTATTGGGAATTGGCGCTCCTTTACTATTACCAGAGAGTGACTAAAGTTCATAGTACTACACCTCCGCAAAGTCCCAAATGTTCGCGCAATACACGCCCTATATTCTACCAAATTTAGCTTTAAAATCCCCAGTACTGCCCCCGGCTTGTACCGCGCTACCATTTGGGAGGTGTACCTAGTGTAGCTCATTCGTAACCTTGGTGTGTTAGAATGCCATTATTTCTATACCTGCCTTTTTTGCTACCCCTGCAGTAGCCAAGGACCTAACCGAGCGCCAAAAGATGCGATCCGACAAGGCGAGGATCCGACAAAGCGAGGATCCGATACTACCTAGGTACGTTGACAACCTCCACTACAGAATATAAGTCCGGATACTGTCGGGGTTAATCCAACCATGAATCAACAAGGGCACATCTCTAAGTGCTTATTTGTGTTGTGAAGTCCAGAATAGTTGCTTTTCACATGTCATGTAAAGAGACAGACAGCTCGCGATCGGTAATACTCATGTGTCTTCTTCTTCTTCCACAAATTGATTCCGCGACGAGAGAGCTGCAGCCACCGCCATGAACGGGCGGGAGCGCGCCCAACGGATGGTGTACTGATAGGCACATAGCAATATCTACATCAATGCCTCATCTCAACAACTTTAGATCGACAACTCCTTCATTTTTTTAGAGATCTAATCTTTGCGCTCCCTTGACTGCATCGTCAACTTCTTTAGGATGCGCACCTGCGCCTTGTCGTGTAGCTCCCTTACCACCCGTCTTGCCGCCAATCATGCCCCGACACGACGTTTGTCTAGGGCTTCAGCAGTCAGTCCCTTGTCTGTCGGATGCTGACGAATATACACGCGCCGTGCATAATCGCGTCTCCGCTGCTACCCGCGAAAACATATACGGAACGCGCCTTGTCATCAGCATTTTTTGATGCTTTGAAATAGTTGAGGACATCGGAGAGAGCTGTTGTTTATCTTGATGAGCTTGTGTAATGAAAACAGAGAACAGAGAGGCACGAAGTGTGACAAACCTTTGGCGTAAGCGGAAACACCAAGACGGCCAACATAGACCTCGCTATCTAGATTCTCCTTGAAGTATTCTTATCCGGTGCACAGAGCAGTGGCAGACTCGGCCTTTTGGCGCTCCTTCTGCTCGTCCACAGTTGTCCTTTGAACCTAGGTATAGACACGTTAGCTGAATTGCTAAAAAGTCTGTGGCATGGGGAAATACCTTGCTAAAACGATCCTGCAGTGTTCCTTTTTGAACCGTGGATATGGTTAATGCAGCTAGCTCTATCGATGTTAACTGTAACGGACCTGCTCTGCATCACCTGAGAGGTAGAGGCAGTACGTCGTCGTCGGGGGTTCTTCATTTGCAAGTAACAATAAGCCTTAGACAGGTATCCGTTAGGGGGGGTTAAAGGACTCCCACCACTATGCAGAGATAGAAGTCGGAATAGTAGTCCAATAGCGAATGTATTGATATAATTTGATGGCCAAGGAGCTGGAAAGGAATGAATAGATACAGGAGATATCTTGAGACTACATAGACAAAGAGAATATAAGTGTGTTTGGTAAGGAGTGTAAGTGATCTATGCATTTGGACTGATCTAATAGATCATGCAGATCAATTAGATCAGTGACACACCTATGGTCACGTGAGACGAGAAGAGAACAAGACCAAGCTGGAGAAAGGTCTCCAGTAGGAGGGTGACCCATGATCCGGCCATCCTTCCATGTTCGTAACATTAACTTCACTGTACTTTTTTTTCTCCGGTCCGAAGCTCAGCTTCGAGATTTGCTCGACCGTTTCAGCAAATATTTGCGCCTCCCGTTGGGCCTCTCGGGCACGCTCGCCTATGAAAGCCGCGATATGCCTTACGCCTTTTGCAATTCCACTTTCCTTAACAACGATGAGGTCTTGAAGCGATGCGGTCGAGTCCATATGGGTACCACCCTTTTGAGATACCAGTATAAAAAGCACGTTTGTATTCATAGGGCGGAAAGCCTGGTTGAAAAAGCGACAAAAGTATTGACCTACCCATCTTTTAAAAAGGGAAAGTCAAAAAGGGAAAGTAGGGAAAAAATAGGTTTGTCGTGTATGTCCATATGGCCCACCGTCGTCTCTGCCCTGTGGTGGGCGGCAAACGCGGTGTGGGGGACTCCAGTTTCAGATGCCGCAACCTCCAGTCTTGGAGGCTTCCATACCAACACTTCAACATTTGTATGCAATATGTACCTAGCTAGTAAGAGCGAAGACTACTTGGACATCTACCGTATAACGGTAGGAGCCTGTTGTAAGAGAGAAATAAGCCGTAGCGGAGGATACGACTTCACTCTAGATCAGTATCACCACTTGTTCCGGATGGCAATGGCACATAAGTGTTTTAAGCAATCGTGTGTAGCAATTTTTGATCAAGCCAGAACAATCTCTACCGCCGATCAACACTAGTTCCATGAATGGTATTTCGGAGACTTTCGCACATATCTCAAGTTCGGTACAATATGGCAGGTGTGCTGGCAAACTATTCTTCCTATATGACCAGCCGTATATGCTTTCTCCTACTCCTATCAGAATATGGGACTCTGAATGGTGGTGGCAATACTTGAACAAGTAGGACCATAAATAACGTGAAAGCATACCCTAACTTAACACTAATCAAGGCGTAATATTTGAATATCATGCCAAAGGACACTCACTATAAAATGGGGTATGAATGGCAGTTGTATTGATGGTGGAGATTTGATTCAGAACAGAATGCGGTCTCAGAAGTTGTAATATAGTAGACGGTATGAATGGATCGACTCCTGCGAATGTAGTCTATAGGTTACAACACATAGTTCCTAACTCCAAACTCTCATAGGAAAGTTAATACAACTAGAAATTAGTCGTCATATATATGCTTTGACGTCCAATTAAGATTAATTTACCATCCCGGCAAGAACAGCCATAACACCACCATAAAGTCCAACGCTAAGACAAAATTCCTGCGTTGCTCGAAACTTAATCCACCTGCCTTGAACCAACGCCCCTAGGATCCCAATCCCAACTAGACATACCACGGTCATTCGCCCAATGAAGCCGGGGATTACCAGGAAAGTGAGTATTGGCAGTATTACAGCCACAGCTATCGCCACCGAGAGGCGCATCGGCAAATACTTGTCCGTCACGTGTTGTTGGTCGTGAGGAGCACTTCCATGGTCTGGAGACGGTATGTTCCTCTCGTCAAGTCGACGAGAGATATCGGACTGGGATAGGATCGACACACGGCGTCGGGCGTGGAAGTCAGTAATATCGGACCGCGACACCGGCGTGACTACGTCTTCCTCGTCCGCTGTCATTCCGTCGTCGTCGCTGTAGCCTAAGCACACAAGATCGTCCGTCGCGTCTAAGAATTGGGTCTCGGCTTCGGAAATCGGGGCGTAGTTCGCGAGAAAACCGCGGTATTGCGATATGTCGGCTACCGTGGGAGCGGGCAGAGATAGCGTCTCTCGAAACGACGACAAAACCCGGTCTGAATCTTGATTAACAGCTAAAAAATACCCCCATAGCAGATCATCCGCTTACTGTACTGGTCCAGTTTCCAGCCTATCTGTCCTAGAATATCTGTCTTATGCCATTGGAACTCGCCGCCTGACATGAACTCGGCTCTCCTTGATGCTGGGAGAATACCATTTGGTAGGCGTCGGTTCTGCGTGTCGGCGGTATCGAGACGGTGCAATTTTTCCTCCAGCTCACTGATCTCATCTTGAAGATGGAGTAACATTCGATGATTCAAAGCCTCAAACCTGCGGTAGATAGGTCGAAGTGGTCCGCCCCTATCTGCTGACATAGCGGATAATCTCGAGGCCAGCAACTCATAGCCGGTTAATGGAAGCTTTTCGGCTCTTGGCAGGCGCTTGAAAAATTGCTGATTCGGTGCGCGCGGCGTGAGCTCCTCTGGAGGTACGAGGGGATATTGGACATTTCCTCGTGGCATCTCCGGGGTGCCATAGTTCCGTTTCCTACCCTTCTCTGTCCTTGCGTTGCGAGGCCCAGTTTCGCCTAAGACACGACCTTTTGGATCTCCATCGATGCTATGTTCGGGGCTAGTGCTTCGATCGGTCTCATGATCGCCAAAGACATCGAAGACGTCCTCTCGAAAGCCGCTTGACGTTGATGAAGTACTGTGGGCTGAGGGCGACGTGTTTTTAGGTGTCTCTGGCGATGGCTTCGAGGCTTCCTTCACCGTATGCTGGATGCTTTCTGGTGTGACTTGGGGCGAGTCCGAGTCTAAGAAGTTTAGAGCATTAGGTTTGTTGGTAGGATGTTTTTTCGGCTTCACACTAGCCACCTTTCCGGAGCTATCCCGTCTGACTGGAGATATGTGCGTAACTGTCTCGCTGCTCCCACTTGACCCTTCCGACTCATTAGCAGGATTAGTGGCTGATGTGTCGATCGAATTGTCTGGCTCGGGTAGCGGCAAGTTTTCTGGCGCGTCTACGTCCTTTATTGAAGACTTAGAAGGGGTGGGATCCCCCTCTACTCTCTCAGCGAATATAGGGGAAGCTTTGATTGATAGGTTTTCTGGACATTCTTTCGCTGTAGTGGTGTGGTCAAGCGATCGATCGTGCTGTGCCTGCTCACTGGACTTACTACCAACTGCTGAAAATCGTTTGAGCGACTTCTTGGAGTTCGCAGAACTGTGATCCGCGGGCTGTTCTGGAGTCTGAGTGCGCGACCTGAGCTTCTTCGAAGCTGGACGGCACGACGGAGAAACGTCCTGGCGTTTGTGATCGCCGCTATCAGCCATATCGGCGAGAGTTGATGGATGCGCTTGGTAAGCTGGCAACCGGGCCACGGCGGGTGAGGGTATACGTTCGGTGGAGTTCAAAGGCAACGCTACTACGTCTTCTCAAAAGCTCAACCGGCTGCGCTGGAGGAACCCACGCGACGGGTTGGCATATATCGTACACTGTGGTGAAACATACGTACTTAGCTGTGTGCGATGATTATGCCTTGCTGACCTTGTACGTGTTACACTGCACGTAGCCGTCGAATCGCGAGGCGGACATTTGGTTGGGTATCAATAGCAAACTGGGTGCCGGTAGATAGCAAAGTGCAAGAGTGGGCAGAGATACAGCTTGAATTAGGTATGTATGTATGTATTGGGGTATCACGCAAAGTGTTACATAGGTAAGTTTGAAAAGGTAAACAGGAAAAGAAGAGGTTCAGCAGCCTCATGTCCAGCAGGGCGAAGAAACAGCTAGCAGTGAGATAGAAAGCGGGAGGAGTGTACTACTACGTACACGCGGCTGTGATGGATGCGCGTGACATTTCTTTAATATCACACGGAGACTAGAGATTGGACTAAGGGAGGGGGGTAGGGAGCCATGGAACCGTGGGCTGCCGTGATCTACGAACGGACCGCATATCTACCCGTAAGTACTGGTCGGGCGGGCAAGAGGGCTGTGTTTCAAGTGCGGGCTCTCGAGTAGGTTCGACACCACCACATCTGTCCCAACTCGCCGCGGCGGATGCATGAATGGGATGCGTGAGATATGGCCATGTGATGGCTGATTGGTCAAGAGACGTGTGCTGCTCACGGGAGGCGTTTCCAGTCGCGCTAGTCGGTAGTCCTGCCAAGCTCGAATCGGTACCTATATTGAAAGAATATCCAGACGTAGTTGTCCAGACGGCGATGGTCCTTGGGTGTCTATTTTAGGCGTCGTTGAGACAAGGGATATTAAGAGTTGCCGTTGCAAAATGGTATATGTTCTCGTCTGTTGATACGATGCGCCGTATACTTAGGTGGGTAGGTGGGTAGGTATCTATTAAGAGACCCATTCGGCTGAATGACCCACCGAGACCCCTTGCGGGGGCCCACACCACCCCTACTAACAAAAGTGACATAATATAAGCATATCTTTCTACGCTTTTACAGCAAAACTGGTTAGTATTATTAGTTGTTTTTAGTACTTCTAGCATAGGCAGAGTTAGGTGGAGGACGAAGTACCTTAAAATGTATTAATTTTATTGGTTACTAAAAGGCTTGGCAAGTACTACAGCCGAATGGGTCTCTTAATAGATAGCATTACTAGCACTGGCTAGAGCGATGTCAGACGAAAATTTTACACCCCACTATAGCCGGCTACACCAGTCTGTTATTTTTAACTCTATACTAGCCCTTTTAAACAACTATATTTTAAAAAATAAAATATATTTATATATAATTTTAGTAAGCAATTATTTAGCTTTTAGAATCTTTAATATTAAACTATTATTATTTTATACTTTTAACGTTTAAATTTAAATATTCTTAGCTTAACTTCGTTTATTTTTTTAAAACTAAGTTTTTTAAAGCTTAAATCGTTGTATACTTATATAATTTAAATATAAAATTTACTTTTTTAATACTTAACTTAATAAAATTTATATTTAAGCTATTATAAACCGTTCGAATAGTTTTATAGCTGTTATTTTGTAGCTAACTATAAGTATATTTTAATTAATACGTTATAGCTTTGTTTATTTATAATATAAAATCTTTATTACTAAAATAAGCTTTAGCTTCGGCTAAAATAAGCTGTAAATATTTTATAAATATATAAAACGAGATTAAGCTACTTAAATTATTTAGTAATATATTATAAAATATAAAAAACAATTTAAAATTTTATTTTATAGCTTTTATATAATTAAACAATATGTTTTTTTTATTTATTTATTATTTTTGTTTTTTTTTTCGTTGTTATTTTGCTTTATTCGATTAATTTAAGTTATTGTTAAGTATAATAGTTTATTAGGTATTTTTTTTTATTGCTAAATAAATTATTTTTAAATATATAGTATAGTTTTTAAAGCTAAAATATAGTTTGTTTAATAAGATAACTTTATATTGTTAATTATTATTTTATTATAACTTTAATTTAATTTTTTATTCGGCTTGTTTAATTTGTGTAGCTTTAATCGATTTAAAAAAAGATTTTTTATTATATATAAAATAACTATAAAAAGGTTATAAATATAAGTAGTTATATATCGGCTAACTTGTTTTTAAAATAGTTATACTTACGTAAAAAGCTAAATCTAGCTACTTTAAACAACGGGTATTAAAAAGTTTTTTTTTTTTAAAAGTGTTGTATAAAGTTTACGTTATTGTTTATAATTTTATAGTTATTTTAGCCGCGTTATTTTGTATATTTAAGGTTATTATATAAAGTTTTTAAGTTTAAATTTATATATTTACGTAGAACTTTATTGTTTTTATTATTTTTGTTTAAAATAAGCTGTAATAAATTATAACTTTTAATTATATTATAGCCCGTACAAAGCTTTACGCTAAAATATTTAAATATTCGTTATTTTATAATTTTATTATAAAAAAGATCGTAGCTTTTATAGAACTTATAAACGCTTTTAACTTTAGCTTAACAAGGGGTATTATACTTTAAACCGTTTATTTTTAATATAAAAAATTAAAAAAAAAAATTAACTATATAGTAAGAATTACATTCTTTTATTCTATATACGTATATAATTTTAAAATAATTAAACAATTATATAGTTATAGGATTATAGTAAAAATAACGACCTATGTATTAAAATTAAGGGGCCGGCTATAGTGGGGTGTGAAATTTTCGTCTGATCTGGCTCTGCACTGGCTAAGTAGGTAGGTATCTAGTGCGCACGGGCGTGTCGTAAGATTGATGCTGCGGGCTCCTGCTGCGGGCAGACTGCGGGTGTGGTTCGCGTAGTGGGGTCAATCCGGTCCCCCCAACCTGGATGCGCTAATCCAGGCTCAGCGTTAGCAGATGCGGGTTCTATCCACATGTACATGTGGCTTCCAGCAACGACAACTCTGAGCAGAGCCTATCAGCGCCGGAGCCATTCCATCAATTCGTCACGCTCTTTCACGCCAGAACCATTGACACCATTCTCTCCTTTCCCCTGGCGCGGGAAAGGCCATTGAGCCTGTGGCACGGTAGCCGGGATCCGTCGGCCGGGCCGATCTTGCTTCTCCCAATACACCGCGTGTGGATCTTTCACTTCGAGAACCCAGATTCCAAGTAGGTTCTCTGAAGAGTCTCGATGAACTATTTGCTCAATCCGCCAGGGCCATTCGCCGCCTTTGTGCACCCAACTTTCGATAACTGGGCGTTGTGCACTGGTCGCTGGCGGGGTTTTGTGGTAATACCTGTTGGGCGATGATATCTCAGTCGCAGACACCGGTATCTCATGGCCATCTCGCTGTTTGTTGGTTTCGTCTTCTGCTTCTCTAGGGTGATCATCTCCTGTCCCAGGGTGATCGCCTCCCGCATTTTATTGGCTGAGTCTTTACGACAATGTGAGGCCGTCATGTTTGAGGATTCGACAGGCTGATTGTAGCAGTGTGCTAGATTAAAAAAAAACACCTTGAATCAGCAGCGACTACTATAACTCAGTTGGTTAGCCTTGTGGAGTTTCCATAAGTGTTTAGACGGTATATTTATGTCAAGGCAAAAAAGTATCGGAAAAGACGGTGTGGGCTGTGGTCATAGGCTGGATTGGATGTATGGAATAAAAATTGGCAGAATAAGGGGTCGCAGTGTTTACCTGATGGCACAGATGATGGAATGGTCCAGACTATTGTAGGAGTAGCGATAGTAGTGAAATAGTCCACGGGGTAGTTGGTAAACTGTAGATCGGGTAGCTTCAACTTCTATGCTAGAAGATACGGGAGTAGGTATTTATAGAATTTGATTCTGAAAACAATATGGCCGCACGCATTAAGTTAAGTTAGCAATAGGCTTTGCTTACGACGTTCAAAACCTTGCTTCGGCTGTATAAGGTTTTCTGCTGTTGATTCTGGAACGAGTGGCTCTCATATTGATGTTGTAGATGGAGAAAAGTGAGTAGGCAGTCTCCGTGAGTGGCAGTAAATACACTGGTTCGTACCTTTCCTAGCAATTCCTAGAATTAAGATACTTTGATAGATCAATGTAATAGGTAGTATTAGATTTAGTCAGCGAGCATTTATGCTGAAGGCCTAGGCACCAAGTATTATTGCTCTGTAAGTTAACTTTGTTAGGTTTCTGACTCTGTCTCTAACTTTCTCACTCGGCGTAAGCTCGCCGAAGATTTCTAAGATTTCCACTAGACTTGTTGCAGAGGAGATGTATTTACCTGACGGCAGAAAACCGAATCATTTGCTTTTGTTGGGAGATGTTCAGCGGACGGCAGGACTCGAGATGCACCATCAAAGGCTTGGAATCCTCGCTAAGATGTTCACGGGAACAAAGCACAGCACGGCACGAGCCGCCGCTTCTGCTGTTGCCGAGCTTGTTACTAAGCTACATGATGACTAAGGAAACAAACTGATATGTAGTATACTGAAAGATTATGCAATGAGTACCTACCTACCTAGGTATGGCATTCAGCAGAAAACCTAAGCCCACGCCACGACCTTTGGAGCGGGTAAACCGAGGAGACGGAGGTTTTCTGCTTCTCTATGTGATGGTTTCCTTTACTGCGTACCTAAGAAGTACCTACCCAGGTACGTAACCGAAGGGGTGCATGCAGGTGATTAGCCTGTGACCCACAAATATTTGCCTAGCTACCTAGGTACTTAGGTACCTAGGTGGGTAACTTTTAGCACTCACTTCATGAGCTTCAACCGACAACACCGCTAGAAAGAGGCCTACTTGTCGCAATGCCTCATATCCGGCCTGCGATATTGAGCAGGTACTTACTCCATGGCCAGTTCGTAAGCAGAGGATGTTTGCGAGCCCGCGCTCAGATCCATCCCCCTCGCATCCCCGCCTCTCACGCGCCGCTTGTCCGATATCTCCATGTCGAATCCACCGAGCCTCTCTCCGATGCGCCTCCTCCAATCCACGTTCCGTTGCGTAAGCAGCTGAAGGACGAAGCGAAGAGGCAGAAGGCCTCGGGAAAGCGGAAGAAGAAGAATGTGAACAACCAAGTTGTCGACGGCTGGGAACTGACGGTCGGCATCGAGATCCACGCCCAGCTGAACACAGCGAAGAAGCTGTTCTCTGCCGCCACCACGTCTTTCAACGACAACCCCAACACCCACGTCGCCTATTTCGACGTCGCCATCCCTGGCAGCCAACCCATCTTCCAAAAGGAGACGCTGCTGCCTGCCCTGCGCGCGGCGTTGGCTCTCAACTGTGAAGTCCAGCCCGTCAGTCGGTTCGACCGCAAGCACTACTTCCACTGGGACCAGCCGTCTGGGTACCAGATCACGCAGTACTACGAGCCTTTCGCGCGTGATGGCCACATTCACCTGCGCTCCCGAGACGGCATCGCGGCCGAAGACGGCGAGGGCGTTTCCGTCGGCATCAAGCAGATTCAGATGGAGCAGGACACCGCCAAGACGCTCGCGCAGCCCGGCGACGTGCACTGGATCGACTTCAACCGCGTCGGCATGCCGCTGATCGAGATCATCACCCACCCCGTCATCCACCACCCAGCCACCGCCGCCGCCTTCGTGCGCAAAGTTCAGATCCTTCTCAACGCCGTCGATGCGTGCGTGTCGGGCATGGAAGCAGGTGGGCTGCGAGCAGACGTCAATGTTTCCGTTCGGCGAGCGGACGACCCAAACGCGCCGCTCGGTCAGCGTACTGAGATCAAGAACCTGAGCAGCTTCAAGGCCGTGGAAGACGCCATCATCGCCGAGCGAGACAGGCAGATCACCATGCTCGAAGCTGGTGGCAAGGTTGCGGGCGAGACGCGCGGGTGGTCCATCGGCTCGACGGAAACCCGCCGCCTGCGCGGCAAGGAGGGAGAAGTCGACTACCGCTACATGCCGGACCCCGATGTCGCGCCCCTCCTCATCGCGCCGGATCTCGTGGCGCACCTGCGAGACACGATGGGCGAGTTGCCAGACGCCGAGATCGACGCGCTGGTCCGCGACTTCGGGCTCTCCCCCAAGGACGCCATGGCCCTTGTCTCGCTGGACGGCGGGCTGCGCGTGGAGTACTTCTGGAACGTCGTCTTCTCGTTACAGGCTCGACTCGGCGTCGACGCGATCAAGACGCACACGGCCTGCTTCCAGCTCGCCGCGAACTGGATCCTGCACGAGCTCGGCCGCCTCACCTCCGAGCGCAGCGATGCGCCCGCGCAAGAACTGGGGTTCTCTACCGATGGGGAGTGCGCCCGCGTGCCTTCGTGGCACCTCGCGGATCTCCTGGCGCATCTATACCGCCGCGAGATCACGGCGAAAGTCGCCAAGGAACTGCTGTGGGCCATCTTCCGGGGCCGTGTGCCGGGGGAGTATCCCACCGTCGGAGACGCAGTTGAGAAAGAGGGGTTGTGGTTCAGAGAGCTGAGCGAGGAGGAATACGCTGCGCTTGCCGATCTCGCTGTGCGCGGACAGGAGGATGTCCTCCGGCAGTTCGTAGATGCCAAGGTTTTCCCATCGGGAAAGCTTATGTTCATGGTTGGACGCATGATTCGGCTGGGCAAAGAGGAACGCATTGACCCCCAGAGTGCCGAACGCGTAATGAGGGAGCGAATTGAGAACGTTTACGTACCTGCTTTGAAAACTGGGGCGTTGAGTTTCGGAGAGTTGTGTATGAAATATGGCTGAAGTATAATATGTCTGTATGAGCTGTGAGCATATCGGATGTCGGGTTTAAAATTGTGGTTTGCTCAGAGATACCCATCATAGAATCGGCTTGGGCATTGTACATCGCAGAATACGGAAGATATTGGTTAAAATTAACATGATATATTAGAATTAATACAGTATTAATTCGAGCTGTATCTTCTAGGTCCAAGTTGAGTATTGTTACCAGCAGAAGATCAACCTGTGTGAAGTAAAGTAATGACAGCGAAGCCTCCCTTTCTCAACGATCGACCGAGACCCTAACAACGCCAAGTCGTAGCCGGCGATGACAGACTTTCTCTTAGTAGTGGCACCATACCATTGAACCGACGCCGTCCCCGTCCCCGTATCTTTTTGGCCCATTCTTGACTCCGGGTCGATGTACTTGACACGTAATCCTTGACCCCCGACAGTCTTCCAAAATATGCCCGCACAACGCGCCGCATGAGCTAGCGTATATATCCGGGCATAATCTTCCACGGCTTCCGAGCCATCATACAGATCCTGATGTTTCAAGATCACGATGAGGTTGCGGATGACTTGCCGATTGCATATTGAGTGACCGCCGGTCGCGTATTCTTTCCACGTGATATCCCATCCCGTATCTCGTCAAGTTGTGCCTGAGCCGTTTCCCGCACTGGGTCAACCAATATATATCGTCTATGTGATGGTCGAAGAAAGTCGGCGTGTTGCAATGTGAGCTATCGTTGGGTTTCGGGCCCTCCTCGCTCCGGAGATCTGGTAGTTTGCGAGTGGCCTTTGTTGAGTTTCCCAGCAGAGCTATCTAGCCCGCCAGGCTGACGAACACGCAAGGGCGATTGGGCCCCGCGGCCGGTCGGCTTCCGTGGGTAGTTGAGGAGCGCGAGGATGGCGACGGGACAGCCTTGCGACAAGCCCATGACGACGACGTCCCGCAGCCCGCTGACGTCCGACGCCTCTTCCTTGATCAGCTGGATCATCTCCGGCGTGTGATCCTGTAGATCAGGGAGCAGCCAGTCCAAACGACATGAAAACACATGTCTGAGGGTAAGAGCGGTACGGGATCCTAGAGAAAAAGAAAAATGTTCAAAATCGAGGTCCGTGTACCATGTAGGCAAATATGCGGGGAACTCCTGATATGCAGTTTATGTACATGTGATATATGAGACGGCCGGCACTGCACAAGAAAACGGCCACATGACTGTGTCCTAATCCCTTTTTCCCGGATGAGATTCGCATGATTGGCCCGGGTGGTAGCATCTACATGCTATCGAAGTGTAACTAACCCTAATATAACCATGTGGCCACTTTGTCAGGGCTAACAGAAGGCTGAGATGATCAAATTGGGAGTTATGGCATATCAAAATTGGCGCCACAGATGGACACGGACTCGGATCCCTAGGGAAGGTCAGGGCTACCCCTCCGTATGTATGGAGGATCTGTGGCTTGTGGGGATATTGTGACTTGCACATTTCGATCAATGACTAGTTGGGAGATCAGTGTGGGTGTAAAGACGTTGTCCTTACTACTGCCTTAGGAAGGCGATTCGGGGCCACGGTCCCTAGATGACACAAGATTCCAGCTATCTCGCTGTCTTAGAAAGCTCTCAACTCTCTCGTGCCGATTGAGAGGTGCTTGCTCATTCTGTCGCAGTCGCATATCATTGCTAATAGCGGCGTGCTGCTGGTCACGCATCTCGACCACATTTAATGTGCTGGCACTGGCTCGCCGGGCCTGGGCGAAGCTCCCCACAACTACGAAGGAGCACAGAACGATAACGAACAGCTCGTTGGACATGAATACGGGGGTCTGTGGTTGCTTCTCCCCGTCCCTCTCGTGACGCCACCTCTCCCAGTCTTCCCAGGTGGCATTCCTACTCGCGTTGCCGGGCTCATTTCGCCACGACCGGTCAGCTTCGCGATAGAGACTTTGCAGCGTACGATTACCGTTCCAGCCGGCGCCATAAAGGCTATAAGAGATTAAGAGTTAATAACCACCATTGATAGCAAAAAATTGACTCATCTATGGGTGTTTCGGGAGCATACGGGAGCATAAAGCATATGGGAGTAGAATTTTAGCGAATCGGGGAATAAAGGACTCGGAAATACTAACTCATACGCCCGTCGCTTGGCGCTATCACTCAAGATTTCATTCGCGGCCACCACTAGGCGATAGCGCTCTAGTCGTATAGAGTGTGGGATGGACGAGTGGGCCGCCGTTTGAATCCTGTCTGGGTGATAGATCTTAACCAGCTCGTAGAACAACGCCTTGTCGTACCGCGCATCTCTAGGATGGGCGAGGACTTCATAGGGCGTCGGGTAGAGCGAGGTCGGCCATGTATAGCCCGCGGTAGCGCTGGATGAGCGTTTATTGGGCGGAGAACTAGACACGGATGCGTAGCAACGAGCAGAAGGATGATTCCATCTCGCGCTCAAAGCATCCCGTTTTAGCGAACTGGTGTGTCGACCACAATGCGCTCGTGGTTGTAGACTAGTACTGATACATGAACATGGCGTTATGCAAGACGTGGGCGAGCCCGTGCCAGGGACCGGGAAATTAGGACACGAGGAAAATATACGGGCGGACTCTTTAAGCAGCATGTTCACTCATTGGGAACCATTGTACTCGTCGTTTCGATGTGGACGGACTATGACGCGGTAAATGAATCAATCAATGAATCAATGAATGAGATCATGGAGGGTTCAAGGTTGCTTGGCTTGGCGCGGCACCGGCGTTATAATGGGTTTCAGGTTCGGAGATAAAAGACTTCCAACTTACCTAATTAACCTTAGGTAAGCACCTGACTTACCGGTAGTTAGACGTTGCGTTTAGGAATACCTAGGTACCTAGGTACCTAGGTAGGTACATTAGGTATTGACTGATAATGAGTCAAGCCACAGCTTGCTGAGTTCGGGAATACATAGGTAGGTATACAATAGGTATTCAGACGGCGAGGGGTACATGTAGATTCCCGCTTTGGTGTAGCAGCATCTAGGTCCACACTACCTGGGCGGGTACATGCTGTGGCTGGGTAGGTAGGGCTGGGGCTAGGGTGGTACGTGCAAATCCAATTGGTGCTTCAACCTTGGAGGAATTGAGTTCACCTGAATGAGTTGACAACCCACCACCTGCATCCACCAACATCAACACGAACACCTTCCTACACCAACACCCAAAAACCAACGATATTGTCGTCGCCACATAGACGCAGCCTTTCTAACCACCGGCTCTCCACCACCCCAGCACTGCATCTAGCACGCTTCTGCATTTTCGCCGTCCCCCCTCCCAACCTTTGGCTCGCACGCCCACACATAGAAACCGAATCCCAGCTCCGCGCTGCGCAACCTTGAAGAGCCAACTTCGGTCCTCTGCATTCCTCGAGGCACAACTCGCTCCGCCCCATCCACGACTTAGACATCCAGCGTCGACCTCGTTGCCATTGCCGCTTGTGTCGCAACTGCCGACCTAGTTCAATATCGACCGGGCTCCCAGCGACCCCCTCCGATCCGTGTCTAGCGAGCCACCCATATCCGTCTCTCCATATCTAGCACGGGCCCTCTCAACCCCCTGTCTTGTGCCTGCCGACGTCATAAACAATCGTATTGGGTATGTACATGTCGCCCTTGAGCGGCCGACCAAGCGTACATATATATGCATGTCTTGTCTGTATTTGACGAGGCATTTCGAACCAATACCCCTCCCTAGACAAGCCCTTGTTCTCCCTCCTATGTGTAGACCAATCCTGTATTCGTCCCATATTGCATCGTGAACCACCGAAACCAAGCTCCTCTACAAATCCTTACACACTGACATCTCAGATTTACCTGTTCAAACTGTTAGTCCTGAATCGTCTAGCTCTAACTCGTAAAAATAGGCTGGTGTAGTGCATGAGCACCTTACCCGTCCCGTCATCAGAACCGACTCTTCTATCGCCCGAGAACAACTGCAGTTGTTTTCTATATCCATAACCAGCGGCACAATCTACTGCCAAAAAACAAGGGTAAGGATTATCCCCTATGCAACCCAACTGTCTCTTACCTGCCGAGGCTGCCTTCTGCTCGCCAGCTACCCTAGCTAGTAGCATTTCACTCGCAAAAATTCACCGACAAGAAGGTTCCTCTAACATCAATCTCATACAGAAGAGTGCCACCGCGCTCACCAAACAAAAATGACCGAGTCCATAACAAAGAAGCTACAAGCTTCAACGCTCAATGATGCCACCGACAACAGCGACTGGAAAAGCAATCTGAACATTCCTGCCCGTGATAGCAGGCACCAAACCGAGGTTCGTGCTGAGAAGTCCTGGATTCGGGTAGCCTCCAGTGCAGCGGATTAACCAGTGATCAGGATGTCACGAACACGAAAGGTCTAGAATGGGAAGAATTCTCTCTTAAGCGCGACTTGCTGATGGGTATTTTTGAGGCTGGTTACGAGAAGCCATCACCTATCCAAGAAGAGGCTATCCCAGTGGCCCTGACAGGAAGAGACATATTAGCTCGAGCGAAAAACGGTACTGGCAAGACCGCCGCCTTCGTCGTACCGACACTTGAACGTATCAACCCCAAAGTAAACAAAATCCAATGCTTGATACTAGTCCCCACTCGAGAATTAGCGATGCAGACATCGCAGGTTTGCAAGACTCTCGGCAAGCATCTCGGCGTCAACGTGATGGTTACCACTGGTGGCACGACACTTCGTGATGACATTGTCCGTTTGCAGGATGCTGTCCACATAGTAGTGGGCACTCCCGGGCGTATTCTCGACTTAGCTGGCAAAGGGGTTGCAGATTTGAGCGAATGCCCCATGTTCATCATGGATGAAGCCGATAAACTCTTGTCGATTGAGTTCACCCCCGTCATCGAGCAGCTTATGCAGTTTCACCCCAAAGATCGCCAAGTTATGTTGTTTTCCGCCACCTTTCCCTTGTCCGTCAAGGACTTCTCAGATAAGAACATGTCTAAACCGTACGAGATCAACCTCATGGATGAGCTTACTCTGCGTGGTATTACTCAGTATTATGCGTTCGTGGAAGAAAAGTCCAAGGTTCACTGCTTGAACACACTCTTCTCCAAGCTTCAAATCAACCAGTCTATCATTTTCTGCAACTCCACCAACCGTGTTGAGTTGCTCGCAAAGAAGATCACCGAGCTCGGCTACTCGTGTTTCTATAGTCATGCTAAGATGGCACAACATGCTCGAAATCGTGTTTTTCACGACTTCCGAAACGGCGTTTGTCGCAACCTCGTCTGCTCAGATCTACTGACACGTGGTATTGATATTCAAGCCGTAAATGTTGTCATCAACTTTGACTTCCCCAAGAATGCCGAAACATATCTACATCGTATTGGACGCTCTGGTCGGTATGGCCACCTTGGTTTGGCGATCAATTTGATCAACTGGGAGGACCGATACAATCTCTACAACATCGAGAAGGACCTCGGTACCGAGATTCAACCCATCCCATCCACCATCGATAAGGCCTTGTACGTATACGACAATCCAGATAATATCCCTCGACCTGTAAACACATACGCCACAAAACAGGCAACGACACACAAGCTCCAGCAGGGCGAAACTTCAACGCAGGCTGCTCAGCAGAACAACCTGTACCCTCCTCAAGGAAGAGGGCAAGGTGATTTCCGACCGCAGGCCGGTCGTGGCGGCCATTTCAACGATTCCCAGCCTCAACCTAGACAATATCAAAATAATCGTGGCGGGCACCGCGGCGGCCGTGGCCGCGGACGCGGGTTCCAGCACTTTGGCGGTCGAGGTGGTGGCCGAGGCCAGGCTCAACCTCCTCCACAAGCTTAGCTTGTCATCTCTCTTACGTAACGGCAGGGCCACTGCCAAGGCCATGCTCGGTTATATATCTCAGTGGCCGCATCATCTTCGACTTGTACATATTCTGGTGTCTGGATCAGTCTTGATTGTATCATACCCATCTCGACTTCTTCATTGGTTCTTTGATTTTCCTAACCATTTGCCGGTTTCTTCAAGGAGATTCGTACAGTATCTGACGTCACAGGGCGAAGCTCATGATGTTTGAACGAAATCGGAAAGGGCGTGGAAAACGGCGTTCGGCGTTCGAGATGTTCAGCATTGGTCGGTGGGTGCAGTAAGCAGGATGGTAAATGGCGGAAAAGATCCATGCAAGACTGATGTTGATGTCTATCTCAAAGAAATATCTCGATCTCGAAGTTATCTCGTCTCCCGGATGAAATTGCTTTGAACTGGTATTCTACCCAATCCCACTTCAAAGCGTTTTAGAGGAACGTTACAGCACACAATACCCTTGATTGCACGAGTTCCTACCCATGGCAGGGCCTCAAAAAAAAACTTCTCGGTCCAACTTGACACGTTCGTGTCAATGCACTGCATCGATTCGACAGCAGGAGCACGGTTTGGCATAATTCTAAGCAGCATGTGTGAGGCTCACTTAGCTGCTATAAGGCTACATACACTATGGTTGAAGGGTTGATTTTACAATCAATTCACTACCGCACCTCCGGAACATAGTAGCAGGGCAATGTCTTGTCTCGGAAGCAGGGAGATTATTCAAGACGATGACCTTTAGAAGGTTTCACATAAGTGGAGGGGGTCGGCATCTCGTCGTGCATGATTATTCTCACCCATCCCTCTTACGACGGCATAATGGGTAGTGAGAGGGCCGTTGTCCAATTGTCACTCTTATGATCTAGTCTGCCGCATTTGTAGGCGCGCTAGATGGGGAGCAAGAAAACAGAAACGAAGAAAAAAAAACTTTTTTCTTTTTTTTTTTTGGAAGGGCGCTGGATGTCCTAGATAGTTCTCGTACTGGCGGGCTACTTTAGTTCGAGCCGGTGGACTAGATAGTTGTCTGAGCAAGCGTGCGGTAATACTACTGTCATTTTCCCTTTCACATGTGTTCGAGCTACGACTTTAGTGAGATTTTGGCTTTCCTATCGCAATAACGTCAAGAAATTATCATGCTTAAAATCTTCTAGGATAGGGTCAACATGTCTGCTGTATTCGAAACGTGGAGCACATATACAGCGAAAGGATTCAGAATCCACGCTATGTATCCAGAGAATCTTATGGCGCACTGCTCGAGCGAGCAGATCGATCTTCGGATGGAATGAGAGCCAGATGACATGGTTAAAGTCAAAAAAGCCCAATTTAATATCCGAGGCGAGATTTCTTGACTATCGACTGATTGAGGAGGGGATGATTACGCTGCTTCTACAGCTTATCTGTTTTCTCACTTGCCTCTGTCCCGTGATACTTGCCTTGAACGATATGATATGTTGAGGAGTATTTTTCGGAATTTAGTGTACCTAGCTCGATCGCGCGAGCGAGATCCAAGTGCAAGAAACTTGAGAGCTAGTGGAAAGGTCGGGCTCCAATTTTTTGCAGCTAAGAAAAAGGTTGGCTGGCAGATGCACGGGCCAATTCACCTAACCCAGATCATATAGGTACTTAGTACTTAGCCAATCGGGGCGTTGACGTGGAGTGCCCAGGTACCCGTGGCCGAACCTTATCCGAACTTCCTCTAGACCAAAGTTGAGCTACTGGGATGTGTTTCTTTTAAGCTCTGAAGATTGTCAAAGTTTGGTCTATTACATCCTATGTTATTGTCTATTGCTGAGATTCTTGAATTCAATGTGCTAATACAGTCGCCAGCCTGTCTCTATTTCCCAGAGCGTAACAATGCCAACTTCTGATATGGACACAAGCAACCTAACCGGAAGGTGAAAAACAAACTCGGCTTGACTTCTTCCAAAGCACAACGTACAATCTGGTTATGCGATGCGATTAGTCAGCGTCGAGCAAGAAAACAGCCGGGCTAGAAGTACTCCTCGTGCATACTGTCAGAGTGACCGGGCGCGACGCTTTGATAGCCATGTGGTCTGAAAGGCTCGTCTGAAAGGCATCTCTTGAGAGTAACAATTCGCATGGAGGTACTCGCTATAATCGGAAGTATTTTTCAATGCCAGTGTATAATCGATTGCTTGGTCGTAATCACACAATGCCAGGTTTGATCCACTCCCGATGATCCCTCGCGTGTTCTATATATTCTGGAAGATTAATGTTGCCCGGCGATCAGTCCAATTGTTAACGATAAACAGTGCTCTTAGTACGGCTCGAAAGGCGAGCTCGTAGGTGTCTCCCGAGACGTAGTCAACTAATCTAGGCGCGGCGCGTCTCCGCGTCCGCAAAAAGAGCATAGAGGATGAATCCTCATTCCAGCCTTCTGTACCAAAGGCAAAGAGAGAAGGGTTGAAAGAAGATTTCTTATAAGCTCGTTTCATAGTTGACTTAGAGGTTATTTGCGGTACTTTTTATCGAGTAGTCTGCATCTTTGTCTTCGTAAAGTGGCATTGCCAAAGAGGGGCCCATGGCTTGGTCTAAGATGCATTTCTCGTTCTTCTCGTGTGCGGGGGAGCAGCTGAGGCACAGGACTGTTTTCGGTAATGTATATACGGGGGAAGAAATTCGTCAATCAGGTGTTGCCTTAGAATCGGTTTGTTAGAAATACTCTTGGAAGACATGATGGAAAACATTGGATGGCATCCACTTACTCCTATTTCTGAAGATCTGACAATTTCGGCTGCTAAGGGTTAGGCAATTTGATACCTGTTGACCTACAGAGCAATACACCGCCTCTTTGCCTGCTGTTCACCTAAAATGGAAAATTGAAACCTGATTGCTCCCGACTTCGCCTTTCTCCCTGACGGACAAATCGATCTCGGCGATGTCAACCACGCGGTGCATATATAATAATGAAGCCCTCTCACCCAGAAACCCTGAAGATGACCTCGGAGTTAGCAGATGTGAGAAGACACGCTGACAATGGGTGTTTTGGAAAAGCGGTGCGTAAAGCTTATCTCGGAGCCTCGGGTAAGACAGCAGAATCTCAGTTATTGACAAAGAAGATGAGACAGTAGCAGTTATGCTAGAACGGTCGGGCCTTGTAGCAGGCGGAGCTTTGCTGGTTGAGCTTGTAGACAATGTATCTGAGACCAGTATTGATATCCGAAATGATTGCTATCAAATAGCACCTAGAATCGTGTTCAAGTATCGGCTGCTTGCAATTTGATCAAGGCCGTAGGTGGTAAAGAGCATTTCCCTCTGATTAGATGGCCTTCTTCAGTCGCGACGTCATAGACGAGGAGTAGACGAAGATCATTGAGGTGAAGAAGGCGGTGCTTCACCAGTACTCGAATTTTAAAGACAGACGAGTTTGGCAAAAGCAAGATCGAAGATACAGGGCGCTGAAGAAGAGAAGTCGATAAACTAGTTGCGTTAGTTGCTAGTTCAAGCGTTTTCAATCTAACATACGGTTGTGTTGGCGGTATTGCTGAGTTAGAACTATGACAACTTGACATAATGTGGGTTGACCATGAGAGCATGTTTGTTGTTGTTTTGTGATAATGTACACTATAAACGAAATGATATGGTGGTCATGGCCCTAGCTATGTGCTTCAGCTGTGGTTAGATAAGCAAATAGCCTGACTTCATGACGTTATACGTCTTGTAACTCTCAAGCTGTGTACAAGAATAGCGCCGCAGTTTTACTCAATGACAGGGTGTTTCAGCTCGGAACATAATTACAAGCTGGTGGAAGTATAGAATTAAAACTCAAGTCGAGTTTCTTCAGTGTCCTTCGGTCTAACGTTGTACTTAGACTTGTTGTTGACGGTGGCAGTTTAACCTAATTAAGCGAACTCACTAATTCACTACAGGTGTATGATAGACTCTTGGTACTGCTTGTATTCAAAACTCACGTGGCGCTTCCTATTCACTACCTTATCAGTTGCCCCAGATACGTTGCGCTAAGTTAGCTAGACAACGGTTTTCACAGTTATTCACCTGTTTGCTTCTATGGACATTCCTTCACTGGAAAACGTAGCGGCAATTCCAGAGGTTTGTTGTTGGAAGTCTATAAATAAGCCCGCCTCTCTCCCCAGAATCTCGTTAATTTTTCTTCCTCCGTTCATTGCCAGAACCCATCAAACCCAACGAACAACATCAAAATCACAGGTGTCACAGCCTGTGATAGCTTCAAATGTAAGTCATTTCATTTATTCTCGAAGAATACTGCCCATCCACGCGCCCTAGGCTTCCTATTTGGTTAACAAATATTAAGCTTGATCTTCCAAGCTTGTCAATCAACGCGCCCCTTGTATCCATACTCACACAAGTTCCTCAGCCACTATGAGTAATCAACATGACCCGATCGGAAGCAAAGGCCGTGATCTTTCTGGTCCCTGGCGCCCCGGAATCGCTGCCCCTGCTTACACAGCACACGAGGATTCTCCTCTACCCAACTCCGCGAACTATCGAGGGGACCTCACCAACCCTCGCAATCAAAGCGCAAATATCCCAGAGGCCGAGAACTGTGCCACTTGGTGGACTAATCTCCCACCCGACTGCACTTACGAGATGCTATTCGACAGCATGCGCAATGTGGGCGCCGTGAGCCATGCAGTCATCAACCCTCCGGTTGGAATCCACGGTACCTCTGCTGCAAAAGTCGAGTTTTTCGACAGAGCCTCAGTGGACCGTCTAATGAACCAGTCCAAAACCGGGCAGTAAGTATATCTGAGTTATTTATTCCTCTATTTGGCGATAGCTCTGCTCCTGCATGGGTAATTTTTTTACTATAAATGATAGTTCCTAACTCTTAATCTCTTGTAGTATTCGAGGACACATCCGAGTTGGCGGACGCATCCCGCACATCACGATGAATCGGGTCAGAGTCGCCGCTCACTCGAATGCAGTACCTGGTGGGCAGGGAAACAGGGGCCGGGGTTCTCGCGTCCTTCAAGTGATCGGCAATCCGGAGATCATCAGTCGAGACAATCTAGAGGCTGTCTTGACCAATCCACAGCATAGAGTGATCTATGGTCTAGAACGCGCTCGTACCATTATCCGATCTGATGGCTTCCACTGCGTCGAGTTCCGATTTGCATCGTACATCGTCCAGGCTGCTAGAGCTCGAGATGTTTTTATGGCGCAGAAACAAAAACGCGAGCTGTCTGAGAAAGAGAGGGCTCTCTGGCAGGTTGTCACTTGCATCTTCGCGCCCGATCCGTGTGAATAGACTTTCCGGTACCTGTATGAATATTAAGCCAAGGAGTGGACGGCAACGAGAGGACTGATAAAGAGGTCAGAGGATGCATTGTCCTGGATGTCTCTCTACTCCTTTCTAGCTCCGACGGGTCTAGAAAAAGCTCGATTCGCAAGGGAAATACTGCAGGGAATACATGGGGGAAAAGGAGGACAATAAGAATCGCTGCTCTAGTGTGAAGTAGGCAATTCTTTTAATACGATTCTCAGTCTCGAAATCGACATTATCTTGTAATTTATAATATGACATCAAACCCATAATGCTCCATTCTGGTCCGTCATGTCATTACTGACTGTTGGGAATCAAGTATTCCTGTATTAAACACTCGTATCAAAGATATAGGCTCAATCTTACCTTATATGCTACAAGGCATTATTTCATAAAATCGTTAGCAAAGCGCCGCGAATACCAGACTTTGCGGCGTAATCGTCCACATTCATCAGGATGTGGACTGCTGAGTATCCTGTGAGGATCTCGAGACTAATTAGTTCTACCGTCTTCATGCTGGGGATGGTGTGTTGTTTGCAAGGCGAGATCTCAATCACTTGAGCCGTAAACATATAAAAAACACCGGATGCGTTGATTTCTGAATTCCATATGTATCTAGTCTATTGAATGCTACCCAATTAAGTGTAAGAGTGACGAAATCAGATGAATCAACATGGAAAATCGCAAAAAGGTGCAAGTGTTGATTCTATTAATGGTGTTGGTCGTACCCACAGCAAAAGATTATTTAATATTTTTCATGAGCTTTGGTAACCATGCACCCCCAAAGACCATAGCTTTCCTAAAGCAGCTCCAGTCAGGTAAGACATAGAATAACATCTACGATGAATATCGAGCCATGATGCTTTCGACCTCCTTGGCATCACTCTTCTCCCAAGGGTGCAGCGCCTCGACCTCACGGATCAGGGCCTCGTGCTGGGGACTTCTCGGCTTGATGGTAGCCTTGAAATCCAACGGATGAGTGGTAATACCCGAGGTGAACAGCACTCTGTTCTCGATCTCGCGGCCGTCCATATCACGGCCCTTGCCGATGTCGAAGACAGCTAGGGTCTGCGCGATGGTAATCCATACCGTGAATTCCGCGAAATGTCGACCGGGACAAATACGGCGGCCGTAGCCAAACACATAATCGCGCGGGTCCGGAGCTTTATTAGGCGCGATGTAACGCTCTGGGTCGAATCTCATAGGATCGGGGTAGTGTTTGGGATCGTGCGTAAACCACCTGAGATATCACAATCTCGTTTAGAACGTCTCGAACACATATTGTTTGACGAGTTCAATGGCGGAAGATAGGTCATGAGATACTCACCATAGGTTGGCCAGAATTACGGAATCCTTCGGAATAAAGTATGTCTTGCCGTCAAATTCGACGACATCGTCCTCGGAACTGGCGTGGGCCACACCCATTGGGATTACGGGGTGGAAACGCCTGCAACATTTGGGGTCAGAGATTGCCATATGAAGCGAGATTTGCAAGAGGCTCTAGGACCTTGAAAGCCCTAAAACAAGCTTCTAGGACAAAAAAAAAGAGCATTACGCTCTTGAGACAGAACAATCTGAGAAAGAAATGACGCCGAAGAGTACTGACCAGGCTTCATCTACTATTGCGTTAATGTAAGGCAAATTCTCCCGGTCACGGTAGGAAGGAAGCCGCCCTGTGCCAACAACACGATCGATCTCCTCTTGAGCTTTACGCTGCACCTCTGGGTACAGCGTCATGGCTAGCCAGAACGACGAGATGGTCGAGACCGTCTGTATATTCCACGTCAGCCTTGTCATCGGCACCTGGTTTGGGTGTGCATTGCACTTACAGTATCAGCTCCGCCACCGTACACGGACAACTGTAGCGAGTAAGAATCAATGATTTGCCGCCACAACAGAGACGATAGAGAGATTGTCTGATTGGAGGGGCTAGCTGAGAAGCCAGGCTAGTGTGACAACTTAGGAAAGAAACTCGTTTCTCATAAATATCACTTACGGCAGTCCACTTAAGGTCGTATTCATCCTCGGGGGACAAACTCCCACCTTTGGACCAATAGAAGTCGTTGACATAAGACTGTTCAAAGTTACCCCTGGCCCTCCGGTTCTTAGCAAACTCCCACGGGGCCTCAAGCATTTCTGTCATCTTCGCCCGGTATTCCCTAGCGGTTTTCTTGAAGCCAGCGCCGGGCATCCACTCGGGTAGGTGGCGGACTAATTATGAGGAATCAGCAACACTCCCAGAGACCTGCAAGGACTCGGAACACCTTACAGATAGGGATCACGTCCACAAGCCAGCGCCCAGGCATCGTGGCAATGGAGAACTGCTCAACGGCCGTATCGGCGAGCTTGACTAAGGGATCAGACGTTTCTGAACCTATGCTGTATCCGTACTATTCAAAGCATTGGGGGTCAGCAACGAGCTTGCATATCTGCCGAGAGGCGTAATAAAGGACACCACGTAACGTACAACCATCTTAAGAATTATGGCGCCAGCTTCAGTCCTGATGTGCTGAACCAAGTCCTCAGGCTTTTCGAGTACGCGGAGAAGGAATCGATGCACCTCGGTCTCCTGCAGCGGTAGATAGGCGCTCGAAAGGGATGGCGTGCCCATGATGGTGTGAACAGCCTTTCGCTGGGCGCGAAAATGTCTGTCGTATTTCAAGAGACCAGTAATATTCCCCCAGCCAACCCTTTGTACGACGGATCAGCATCATTGTCCCATGGGTAGGAAAACGTGAACTCACATTTCGCACCCAAACACCAGTCTCGTTCTCGTCGAATACTTGGCTGACCGTTTCTCGAAGAGCTCAGAGGCAAGTTCATGGGAATGTAAAAGGATGATGGTCGTTCCCAACGCCGTTACGGAACTGATGGGACCTGTCATGCCAAGAGACAAAAGGCTATTATCAGCATAAACACACGATTTGTGGTGAAACTCGCTGCTCGCACATTAGTGAATCGGGAAACTACTCACCATACAGATCCTTATGCTTAAGCCAGTGCTCCCATTCTCGTACGCCACCCCGAGGGAGGTCTGTCACATTTCCCACCAGGGGCCAACCGTTCGGTCCGGGAGGCAAGGGGCCTCTCTTGGTCTTCCGGGCCACAGGGGTGAGTACCACACCTACGATTAGTAGGACAACTAGGAGGGAGCCCTTCAGGAGGGTGGCGGTGGTCTCCATGGTGGCGTAGAGAGAAAAATTATTGGATGACAGTCCAACGTAGGCAGGCTGTACGAGTGGATTGAGTGCGGTTGTCATATGCCTAGTATTCAGCATAATTCAGGATGAGTTCAAGTGACAAGTCTAAGCTCACGTCATTCTGAGGAATAACTTCGTCAAAAGAGCGAATTAAGGAAGTTTACAAATACTTCACGTCAGAAGTTTATAGCAGCCCTAGCCGCAGCTTAGCGCAGCCCTCGGCCGATTCTCGCACATCTCAACGCAGACACGACGTGGCTCCCGCATCTCCCGTATCCAGAGGGCGTGGTGCGACCGCCCGTGCGGAGTCCGCTCAACGTGTTGCTGGACCCCTAGCTGCAGGGCCACCGTCTAACGGCCGGCGTTGGTTCTCCATACAGTGGCCCGCAGCGGCGCCGAGCGTGCTGACGATCGAGGAGCTAAGCAGACCGTTGGGCGAGCTTGAGAAGGGGATCGCGCCATCCTACGATGGAAATGGGCCCAGCCGTGGAGCGAGGAGAGAATCGCATCCAATACGGTCATAGAGCTACAGACCGTATACATATAATTGTTTTGCGGGATAGTTCAAGGCATGTAAGCTGACCACCCCTCGTGCGGCCAACCCCTCGTGGCCAGGGGCCCAGGTATATGTGTCTTGTCGGTTCCAACTCTCCCCCTCACCTCAAACCAAGGTGACCGTAATAAGCTAGCAAGATACCCCCCCTGACTCTGCATATCTCTCGACAACCGCTCGAGGGCTCTGGTCCTAGTGGAGGGAATGGTCTGCGCTGGATGGGATCGAACTATGGTCGCGGGCGGCTTTATCCTTTTGAATGCCTCTTCGGCGTCAACAACCTTGAATACACCGATGACCAGGATCTGGGCCCATGAAATCATCTATTTGATAGATACCTCGATTTACACCTAATTTTGCCCGTGCCAGATGTTACTGCAATAACTATTGTTATAAAGTGCTAATTATATTATACTTATCGCACCCGTATGTTTATATTTGGTCTTATTAAACCTAGAATTGTACGCTTTTGCAAATGGAGTGCGAAGCCTTTACAAGCCTTGCAATCACTGTTTTTGTTTCTTTTGACCAGTTAGTA
This sequence comes from Xylaria longipes, assembly GCA_025201785.1. Classification (NCBI taxonomy): domain Eukaryota; kingdom Fungi; phylum Ascomycota; class Sordariomycetes; order Xylariales; family Xylariaceae; genus Xylaria; species Xylaria longipes. The sequence goes on from MU619817.1 coordinate 93,342, forward strand.
GGCAGAAGGCTCCTTTTTGAAGCTATTCACACCTGTTAGTAAGGGGAGTATGGAGACCCATCGGGTCTTGCAAGGGGGTGACGCCGGAGAGGCATTCAAAAGGATAGTAGCTAGTGCATAGTGGTTCAACTCCCGGGCTTGAAACCAGGTATATGTGTCTTGTTAGTTTCAACTCGGACCAGCCATTTTATGATGTTAAGACCAGCACATCATTGATGTTTATTGCATTTTGGCCTTTTTAACTAGAACCAGGGATTTCTATAAAAAGTATTAAAAAATATAAGTATATAGTTTATAAAGCTTAGTATTTATATTAAAGTTTAAAAAACAAATTTAAAACTTATATTTAAGATCTAATCTATAGCGCTACTAGTACCTAATTACGAAGGCCCGTGATCACTACTTATTTAAATGGGTAAGTACTTAGGTAGTAAGCACACTAGCAGTGGTTTTAGCTTCCGCCTTAGCGCCCGTTAGCTCTTGCAAACGTACCTGTTCCACTCAGGCAAGTGTAATCTAACTGGGCTTTATTTTTGTCATCCATCCCCATTACAATCTGCGGAGGTTTGGCTCTACCTCGCTCTGCATCTACCCAGCTGTATCCTAGTATTACTGAGAAGGCGAATTCAGGCATCCTTGCAAAAAACCCTTGCTTATAGGTCCGCACTAACGTTTGAGATCGCTGGAGAGGCGTAGAAGATACAGTCCACTATCACTATATCTGACATGGTGCGGATCTCCCGGCAGCTGTCCAGATGATAAATATACGAACATCATCATATCATACTGATCTCTATACGATCTCTACTACCATAGTAGGTTGCTTTGCTTCGCTTCACGACACGCCCCTTAAAGTTTGTAATAACCATGTTCGGTACGCTGGTCTCGACCAACTTTGGTCAAGGGAACTTGGAGTTCGTTGAGAACCAAGATCCCAATGCTGCAGTCAGCTTTAACATCCGACACAAGATCCACATCTCTTGCACGTTTTGCCGCTCAAGAAAGGTAGGGTAGCCACAAGTGAAAAAGGCCGTCCTTGTTTGCTTGGTGTGCTTGGTGTGTTGGTGTTTGTATGTTAGCGGTTGCTGACAGCATAGCAATACAGATAGGCTGTTCTGGAGAACGGAGCGGATGTCAAAGATGCACAACCATGGGCCTCGAGTGCGTCTATCCAGCACATCGGGGACGCATCAAACGACACGAAAAAACCAATAGCCGTTGTGTAGTAAGTAAAGAGTGAAATCCATCGTTAGAAGACCGCGTCGCTAACTCGATTTAACCAAAGGCGACTCAGCGTGACGCCAATATCGCGACCCAGATGGCAAGCGATAGAGCAGAGTCTGGTACCAGAAAAAGCCCGATAAATTCTGAAGAGGAGCTGTCGCTAGACAACCTACACAACATCACATTCGATAACGAGAATTGCATCGACGAGTCTCTGTTTGAGCCTTGGATTATGAACGCCACAATGCAATACGGTCTAGAAGGCGGGTCGGCCTCGCGTAGTAGCAGCACCGAAGCTTGTAAGTGTTTCTGCAGATGTCCCAAACTCAGCTGATTGACAGGTCCGTTAGCCCCCTTCGACTTCACAACTAGGGAAGTGGCGTTTTCATTACAGAGTAGCAGTGCTACGATGGCGCTGCCTGGCCAGCAGCCTGAACTGTCGACGGTAGGCACGCCTCTGACGTCCTCGGGCGACCCGTCACCTACAGACGGCGTAGACGAGTTGGAGCTTTGGGAAGAGTCCCGCATGACACCAGATAGCGATATGTCGTGGACGATGAGTGCCGACGGGCACAGTACGGCAGGCCGGTCACCAGAAGCGCTGCCTCTCGAACCTTGGGACAAAACGCGCCCAAAGCCCGGCAGCTGTCGCTGTCTGCTGAGTTCCATATCTTTCCTCGACAGACTTGTCTCCAGAGCGGCTTCTTGCGAGAGCCGCATGGACCGGCTTCTCGGCGACGTTCGGGAGGCCATTGAAGCCTTGACAAAGTTCATGGCATGTGAAAGATGCGTGGGGCAAGTGGAGCTGAACATAGTGCTCGCCATGGCGGCCCGGCAAATCAGCGTCATCTGCGGCAAGGTGGCCAATGGTTACAAGGCGTTGCACATGATGGCCAGCGCCGGCGACAAAAGCTCTTCAAGAGAGTCACAGCAACGACCCGGGCTTGAAGGCTCTGCGAGTCCCGTCGTCGAGATTTCCGTATCAACATATCGCGTCAACCAACGTGAGAGGCTATGCCTGCTGAAAAGTCTAGTGACGCTCCAGATCGCCGAGTTGCAACAGCATATCAACACAATGGCGTGGCAGTATCGCAACCGGCCAAATCCAGGGCAAGCGGGGGCTCTCCGTGAAGCAAAGAAACAAATCAAATTAGCACAGATGGCTATCAGCAGCAATTCATGACAGCCTCGGGGACATTTAAATGGACATAGAAGTGTATTTTTATCTGTATCTACACAGGCGATGATTATATTGTTATTATTCATCGAATGCCACAGGACCCCGAGCTTGAACAGAGTGTAACAACGACGTTACGACCCGACAAAGCATCTACATCAGCGGCGGAGCGTTTTGTGCGTACGTAGGTCATAATTAGGTATGGCAGTAAGATCCATCACGTCTGTGACTCGATATTGGTACCGTTGCTATACACTCTAGGTATCCTTGCCCAGTATGTCAACACTTACCTATCTAAATGTATTACCACGTAAGCCTACATATGCACTACTGAGTTATCGTGATCTTTCCTCTGGGTGTTACAACGACACGGTACTATACCAGTGGCAAAACCACACCAGAAGGAATGCTAGCAAAATGGATACCACTGAGTCATGTGGAGTACACGGAGCGCCAAGAAGGGTGGAAACAAGGACGATGCCTGCTAAAGACGATTGTTGAGTCAGCGGTCTAGGTAGTAGAATTTTTCTAATTACGCGTTCGCTTGGCTAAGTGGAACATATGGGGACGCGGCCATTGATAGCTTTATTGTCACGCCTGGCTATTGGGGCTGTTGACTAAGCCACTTAATCCAAGGATATATTGTATCTTACTCGGACGAAGTTCGTCCGACGAAGTTCGTCCGAGTTTCTCTCCTTCTACAAGCTTGAGTATTGTATACTACCTATTACAAAGACCCTTATTCCTACTATGGCACCTGATCTAGTTACCGTGTGACATTTATTGATTAGACTTAAATGGCTACCGATCAAAGCAACTCACATATGGAGTATTTGATAAGTCCGTGATAAGTCCGCTCCACTCATTGCATGTGCGAATCGACATGTTAAAAGCCTTGCGAGTGCAACTAATATACTAGCAACAAAGTTATACCCTTGGGATGTTATACATATATTTGATTAAGTTTAGCTGTAATAAAGAAGCAAGTCGGCAACTATGAAAATTATCTATTTAACTACTAGTATAAAATTTAAATTAAAAAAAAACTAAAAGGTTTTTTTATAAATTAAATAAATAAATATTTAAGCTTAATTATTAATATATAATATTAACTATTAATTATTAGTTATTTTAATATTTAAAGTAAATATTTTATAAGGTTAATTTTAAGCTATTATAACATTTATTAGCTAAAGTTATTAACTATTATATTAAGTTTAAAAAACACCATGGCTTTAAAGCAATGAAAATGAAAACTAATATATAGTAAAATTAACCGTAAAAACAAAGAGGTTAATTTAACCGTATGTAAATATACTTTAAATAACTTAATAATACATTAAACATTATTTTAGTTTAAAATAATAAATATACTTATAAATATAAAATGTTTAATTTTATATTTAAAATTATTTAATTTTAACTTATAATTATAAATAAAATTACTTAGTTTTAAACTATTTTAAATAATTATATTATTATTATTTTTAAATAAAAGTTTTATTTTATTTTATTTTATTTTTTTAACCGGTTTAATTAAATTTAATATATAGTTATTTTTATTTAAAAATAAATTATATATTAATAATAATATAATTAGCATAAATAAAGCTAAATGTATTTATATATATATAAAACTTAATAAATAAAATTTATTATAATTATATTAATATTTAATTAAATTTATAATAATTTTAATAAAGTTATAAAAGTGTTATATAAATTTAAATTAATAAAAATAAAAAATAATAATATATTATATATATTTTATATAATTTAAAAAAAATTAGCTAAAATGTAAATATGTTAATATAATTTAATATTTTCTATATTTAAAATTTACGCGTAGTTATCTTTAATATATTATAAGCTAAAATTAATAATTATAAAATATATTTTAATAAATATAATATTTTTATAAACTTTTTATTTTATTTTAAAAATAGGTTTAAATAAAAGTATAAATTAAATAGTTAAAATTATAGCTAAAATAATTATTTTAAAAATATTACGCTTATAAACTTATATTAATTAAGTTAATTTTAAAAAAGTTTATAAATATTAGCTTAGTTAATTTTTTTAATATTATATTTATTTAAATATTAAAATGTTAAATAATATTTAATTTTATATATAAAAAAAAGTAAAAATATTATAATAATTATTATTATAAAAAGTATAGCATTATTATATATAAAGTAAAGGTTTATAGTTTATTATTTTATAAAGATTATATATGCTTTAAAAATAAAAGTTATAATAATTAAACTTTTTATATAATAATAGTTTATTAATGTTTTATATTTAATTTTTTAGAAGTAAAAAAGTTAAAGGAGTAGTTATAACTAATATTATAGTTTATTTATATATATATTTAAATAGCTTATTATTAAAGATTAAAGCTTTTTAAGCTACTTTTCTTTTGCAGCTTATAATTAATATTTAATTTAAAATCTATTATATAAAACCGCGAATATAATTTTATAATATTTAAGCCTATATTTAATTAAAAAATAAACTATTATATAATATTAATATTTATTTACTTTTAAAGCTAATAAACAAATATTTTTTAAAAATTATTTTATAAATTATATAATTATTATATAACTTAATAAATTTAAACTATACTAGTTTAAACTTTATTATTAATATTATTAAAAAAAAACTTAAAATATAAATATTTATATATAACTTATATTTATTATTAGTATATAATAATTTAAATATTTTTAAAATAATTATAATATAAATAAATAATAGTTTAAACTTTATTACTTTAAAATTTTTAATATAAAAAAAAAACTTTAATAAATAAAACTTTATATAAAACTAAAAAAAACTTTATTTTTTAATTTTATAATTAAGTTTAATAATAAAAGATTTTTTATATATAAATATAATATTATATTAACTTAAAAAACTAAGCTAAAGATTTAACTAAAATTAACCTTTATATAAAAAATTTTATTTAAGCTTATATTTTTTATTAAATTTAAAAAATATATATTAATAATATATATTAATTAAAAATAATATTATATATTAAAATTTAAATAAATATAAACAAATTATTTAAAATATTTTAATTAATAAATTATATAATATTATAAATAATTTTAATAATATTATTATTTTTTATATAATCTTTTAAAAAATTATAAAAATATTTAATTTATTTTTAATATTTATTATTTTAAATTTAAATTTTAAATTATTATATAAGTATTTAATTAAAAAAAAAAAGTTTTATAATAAAAGTAATATAATAACTATATTTATAAAATATATATTAAACTAAATATTTAAAATAAAAACCTTTTTAACTTTTTTATTATTGTTATAAATAATTTTATAAACTTGTTTAATAACTTAATATAATTAAAAACGTTTAAAATTAAAAAAAAATATTTTAATATAAAATATATATAATAATAATAACAATAATACGTAAAAAAAAGCTATTAATATAATAATAAATAATTTATTTATTAACGTGTTTATTAAACATATTAAAAAATCTATATTTAATACGCTTATTAACGCTTTTTAAAAATATGCTTTTAAAAATGAAAACAAGCTTATAAATTAATATAAAATAATTAATAAATTTATTAAGCTTATATAATAGTTAATAAAAAATAAAAGAATAAATAAAAAGTTTTTTTTATAATAAAATATTAAAAATAAATGAATAATAAAACAGCTAACAGTTTTTAAAAAACATAATATTATTAAAAAACTTATTAATAAAAAATTAAACTTTAATATATTAATTATTTACTATAATTTTAATAAAGCTTTATAAAAAGCTTTTAAAAAAATATATTCATTATTATAATATAAGCTTAAAAAGTTAAAGCTATAAAAACTTAGCAAGTTTTTATAATAAAAGTTTTATTAATAAAATATAATAAAAAAATCTTTATAAAAACTTATAAATTAAAACTAATAATAATAAAATATAAACTTATTATAATTATTTTAATAATTAATATAATATTTTTAAAAATAAAAACTATTATAATAAAAAAACTATATAGTAAAAATATAATAATTATTTTTAATAAAAAGTTTTTTAAAAAAATTAATAAAAATAAATAAATTATAATTATTTTTAAAATAAATATAAAACTATAGCGTAAAGAAATCGCTATAATAGCTAAAAAAAGATTTTTAATATATTTAAAAAAAATTTATATTAATAAAGCTTTTAAAATTATTTTAATAATTATTTATTTAAAAGTCTTTATATATAAATAAATATATTTAAAAAACTTTAAGTTTTATTATAGCTTTATTTTATTTTATAAAAATATAATATAAATAGCTTAAAAGCTTTATAATAATAAACTAATATAAAAAATATAATTACTTAATTATAAATTATGTATATTTAAAATAAAAACTTAATAATATTTTAATTATTATAAATATAATTATATTATTATTTATTATTTTAAAAAAACTTATTATAGCTATTATAAAGTTTTAAATATTTAAAAAAAATATACATTTTATAAAAATAATAAAAGCTATTTTTAAATATATTAATTATAATAAATATTATTTATTTATAAAAGTTGTAAAACAATAATAAAACTATTATAACTATTTAATATATTATTATTATACTAGCTTTAAAAATAAAGACAATTATTTTTAAAAAGCTTAATAAAAATAAATTATTTATTAAAAGAAATATATATAACTTAAATATTATTATAAAATAGTTTTTTATTTTAATTATAATAAAAATTATATATTAAAATATAAAAAAAAAGTTTTATTATAATATTATAAAAATATAAAAAAAAAATATAATTTTATAATAATTTAAAAAATTAAAATTAATAAAATTAAAACTTTATATTATTTAAGAAATAATTATTATATAGTTTAAAAAAATAATAAAACTACGCTATATATTAATAAATAAATAATACTAAAAACTATAGTTAAAAAGTATAAAAAAAATTAAATAAATATATAAATAAATATTAATAAATATAAAGTTATAATTTAATTTATATATTTATTAAGCTTTATAAGCTTAATATAAATAAATTTTATTTAAAAACTTTTTTAAAACTTTTTATTTATTAAATATTTATTTATAAAAAACTTTAACTGATATTATTTAAAAAAAAATATTAAAAAACGTTTTTTATATAATAATAAAAAGCTTTTAATATTTATAATATATTAAAACTTATTATTAATAACTTTAGCTAAAACGTTTATTAAAATAATAAAACTAATTATTTTAAAAAATATATTAATTAATAAAAAAAAACTTAATTAAATATTTAATATTTTAATAAAATAACTTAAAATAATAATAAAGTTTTTTATATTATAAAAAACTATTATTTAAAAAAACTATAAAGCTTTTTAGCTATATTTAAAAGTTGTTTAAATAAAATTAATAATTAAATATATTTATTATATTTTTTAAAATAATTATATAAAATTTATATAAAAAATATTAAAACAAATTAATAAAAAGTTTAAAAATAAAATATAAAAGATTTTATAAGCTAGTTAATATAAAATAATATTTAAAATATTTTAAAATTTAAAAACTTTTTAAAGCTTAATAAAATAAATAAAATTATTAAAAAAAATATTAAATATTATTTTAATATTTTTTTTAAAAAATATTATTAAAAGTTTAATAATAGTTATAAAATATTTTTTTTTAATATTTTTAAGAAATTTAAATAATTTATTATAATAATTAATAAAATATAATAATTATTAAAAGTTTAAAATATTATAATATATAATTATTAAAAAAACTATTATATTAATTTAAAATTTTTTTTTAAAAAAGCTTTTAAAAATAATTTTATTTTAAACAAATTTTTATAAGCTTATAATAAACCGTTTTATAAATAACTAATTAAGTTTAATTAAATAAACTTTTTATTAAAATATTATTTAAAGTAGTTTTAAAAGACTTATATAATAATTATTTTAAAATTTAATAAGTTTTTAAAAATAAAACTTATAATAATAAAATAAAAGCTTATATTATTAATAAATATTATTAAAAAAGCTTTAAAAAAATATATTTATAATTTATAAAAACAATTAAATATATAAATTTATTATTAAAAAGTTAAATAAATAATAAAAAATAATAATTTATAAAACTTATTATAAAAATAATTATTAAATATATTTATAAAATATTATTATAAAAAAATATAATATTTTTATTATTATTTAATATTTTAAAAGCTTTTAATATAATTAATTATAAACGTTTATTATATATATTAAGTTATAGCTAGCAGCTTTAATAATAAATGGTTAGCCTGTATATATAAGTATAATATATATAGCTAGGTTATAGCTCGTGTTATAGCTTATTTATATATATATTTATTTATAAATTATTTAAATAGTTTATTATTAAAAATTAAAGCCTTTAAAACTACTTTTTTTCTCTAGCTTATAATTAATATATAAATTTAGAATTTACTATATAAAACTATAAATATATTTTTATAATAATTATAAGCTTTTTTAAATATTATTAATAATTAATTTATTATATTTTTCTTTTATTAAATAATTTTTACTAGTAAAGTAAAATACTTAAAGCTAATTTATTTATATATTTTTATATAAAACAGCTAATTATAATTTTTAAAAGCTTATAAACGTTTTTATAAAAGTTTATATAATAGCTACTTTTTATAACTATTTTTACTTTTTATTTTAAAACTTTTATAGCTTTTTATTTATATTTAATTTTTTAATTAGTTTTTTTTTTTTTTTTAAAATACTTTATAATATACTTTTTATATAAATTATATATATTTTAAACTTATAAGTATATTTTTTTAAATTCTATAAATAGTTTAGCCGATTTTTTGCTTGGATATTTTTTTACAGCTTTTTGTTTGCTTTTAATTTTAACCTATTATTTTTATTTTTATATTTTAAAGTATAAAATATCCGATTTTATATTAAAAATTATTTTATTTTAACTTATAGTTATATTTTTTTTAATAGTTTAACTATAAGCCGGGCTTATTATTTAATATATTTAATATTTTATTTAAACAGTTATTTAAAACGCTAAAAATAGCTTTTTAAACTAATTTACAGCTAAAATTATTTTAATTTATTAAAATTATATAAATAAAATTATTTAGCTTTAAACTATTTTAAATAACTATATTGCTACTGTTTTTATATAAAAGTTTTATTTTATTTTATTTAAATTTTTTTTTTATTTAGCTTAGTTAAATTTAATATATAGTTATTTTTATTTAAAAATAAATTATATATTAATAACAATATAATTAGCTTAAATAAAACTAAGTTTATTTATATATATAAAAAATTTAAATAAAAAGTTTAATAAATTATAAAACTTATTTTTATATATATAAAACATAATAAATAAAATTTTATTATAATTATATTAATATTTAATTAAATTTATAATAATTTTAATAAAGTTATAAAAATATTATATAAACTTAAATAAATAAAAATAAAAAATAATAATATAATATATATATTTTTTATAATTTAAAAAAAAAATAATTAAAATATAAATACTTTAATATAATTTAATATTTTTTATATTTAAAATTTACGCGCGGTTATTTTTAATAAGTTATAAACTAAAATTAATAATTATAAAATATTTTTTAATAAATATAATATTTTTATTAATTTTTTGCTTTATTTTAAAAATAGTTTTAAATAAAAATATAAGCTAAATAGCTAAAATTATAGCTAAACTAGTTATTTTAAAAATATTACGCTTATAAACTTAAACAAAATTAAAATTAATAATATTATATTTATTAAATTAGTTTTAAAAAAGTTTATAAACGTTAACCCGGTTAATTTTTTTAATATTATATTTATTTAAATATTAAAAGGCTAAATAATATTTAATTTTATATATAAAAAAAAATAAAAACGTTAAAATAACTATTATTATAAAAAATATAACTTTATTATATATAAAATAAAAATTTATAGTTTATTATTTTATAAAAATTATATATACTTTAAAAATAAAAGTTATAATAATTAAACTTTTTATATAATAATAGTTTATTAGTATTTTATACTAAATTTTTTATAATAAAAAAAGCTAAAAAAGTAGTTACGGTTAACAGCTTTAATAATAAATGGTTAGCTTATATATATAAGTATAATATATATAGCTAAGTTATAGCTAGTGCTATAGCTTATTTATATATATATTTATTTATAAATTATTTAAATAGCTTACTGCTAAAAATTAAAGCCTTTAAAGCTATTTTTTTTCTTTAGTATATAATTAATATATAAATTTAAAATTTATTATATAAAACCGTAAATATACTTTTATAATATATTATAAAAAAAGAATTCTTGTTTTAAATAATTTTATAATTAATAAACTTTATTAATAAAAATACTATAATTTTTTAGTTTAATAAAAAATAAACTAAGCTTATTTAATTATATATAAAATTATTTTAAGGTTTTTTATTATTATTATTATTTTTATTATATATTTTTATATTATATAAAAAACGAATTATAGTTTATTTAAAAATTATTATAATAAAGTTTATAAATAATATAAATTTAATTATAATAAGTTTAAATATTTAATTAAATTATAAAGTTTTTAAAATAGTTTAATAAATATATAAAATTTAAATAAAATATTATAAAATAAAATTTATATTAAAATAAATAATTTAATATATTTTATAATAAAATATATAAAAGTTATAAATAACGTAAAATTAAAAAATATAATAATTATATTTAAAAAAAACGTTAAGTTTTTAAAAATATTTTTTAATTATTAAATAATATAATAAAAAGATTTTAAAAAATTATAAATAAAACTTATTATATAATAATATATAGTTATAAAACTAAAAAGCTCGGCTTAAAATATTAATATAATAAAAATAAAATAGCTTTATATAATACTTATAAAAAACGTTTTAATATATAAAACTTTAACGTAATATTTTTTAATAAAAAAATAATAAACTATAAAAAATTATTTAAAAGCTTAAAGTTTATTAAAAAACTTATTTATATATTAAAGGCTTTTTTAACCCAGGGGTAAAAAAGCTTAAGTTTTTAAAACCTTTTATTTAATAAAACTTTTTTTTTATTACTATTTATTATTTATTAATTACTATTTATTATTTATTAAATATATATAATATTATAACTAATAATTAAAATAATAACTAAAATAATAACTATATAAAATATAAATAATTTATTAGCT